>JAGVVM010005044.1:0-44074 GCA_019149425.1 Psidium friedrichsthalianum
TTGGGAGAAGAGAACTGTTAACAATAGGGGAGCCTGTAGGAGAAAAAATTTACTCGAAGCCAATGGCCATTCAACTCAAAGTTTTTACCTAAAGATCCCATGGCAAACCTATGCATACATTTAAGTATGCTATAAATGCATAGAATTCATTTGTTTAGCGAAAAATGAATGCTTTTTAAGTATCTTAAAATGATCATTTGTGATTCTTAAGATAATTAGTTAACGAAAAATTGGCAAGGATTTATGTATAAATATATTCGTAAACGATGAAAATATTTTTCGTCCATTCATTTTTGTAAGTGAGACGAGTGATCTTTTTTTAGGAAAATCATTTTTCTAAATTATTAATTTTTCGTGAAATAAACGGAGTCATAGTTATATAGACAGACAAAACATGATTTATAGTAATCAAGATGCTTGACAAATAATTGATGAACTCTCTTATCTTCTAAATTTAAATTTAAATGATTGTCAAGTATTTCATAAACCACCCGTCTTATTTTATGAATTTATGATAATTCTAAATGATATTTAAAATATGGGTCACGGAATTTATTATTTACAAGCTTAGGTTTTCCTTATTCGAGAAAATTAGGAAAAAAAGTTCTAAATCAATTATAATTGTGCCAATTCGACCCTAAACTTTTTTTTTTAATTCAGTTCTAAATCTATTATATTCCTACCAATTCATTCTTTTGGTCAATTTTGGCTAAAACCATGATATGGCGTGGTGGACAATGAGTAGCCAATTATTAATATATTTTAGTATTTTTGGAAGTATTTATTTTTTATTTTTCCTTCTTTTTTCTTGTCTTTCGCTTTCTTTTTTGTTTTTCTTCTTCCTCCTCCAATCGGCCGCCGAGCCAGGCGACTGACCAAAGGCACCCACATCTGGCTTAGTAGCTTAGTATTTCATAGCCACCCGTCCTAAACTTTTTATCTATCAATTTAGTCATAAATATTTTACATTTATGCCAATTCAGTCCATACATTCAATTTTATTAGAAACTGTTAACGTGGATGCTGTTTGTGCCATGTAGGCACGGTTGGCGCTAATGTGGATATTTTAAATGTAATTTTTTTATAATTTTTATTTTATTTGCTTTTCTTTTCCTTACCTTTTTTTAACCTACACTTAGCGTCGGCATGGCCTTAGTGGTCATCGCCCTCGCTCAGAGCCCTCGAGGGCTGCAAAAAGCCTCGCCCATTGTCGGCACCCTCAGTTGGCCAAATTTGGCGAGGGCGTCACAGCCCTCGCCAAATATGAGCAACTGAGGGCTGCAAAAAGCCTCGCCATTGTCGGCACCCTCAGTTGGCCAAATTTGGCGAGGGCGTCACAGCCCTCGCCAAATATGAGCAAGGGACTATGACACCCTCGCCCAGTGTGAACAAGGGCGTCTTGGCTCTAAGTGCTGGGGAAGAAAAAAATTATAAAAAAATTCAAATATCCAATGTTCACGTCAGCCTCAATCTTGCCACATAAGATGGTTGACGATCACATTAGCGATTTCTCCATAAATTGGTCGATTGATTGAATTGGCACAAATGCAAAAGGTTTACAATTGAATTAACAACAAAAAAAACTTATGATTGATTAGCACAATTACAATAGGTTTAGAATTTTTTTGCAACTGTCCCCGTTACCAACTATATCTATATTATAACATGTTCTTCAAATGTTGGCTCTATTGTGCCCGGATATTAGATTGCTAGAAGGAGACTCTCATTCATTGTAAGAAAGATTTTGGTGCATTCTGCATATACCCGCCATTATTTTCCTCTCTCTTCATTATTTTAATACTTAATTCTAATTTAATTGTTGATAACAAATATTTTTTGGCATAATAACGTAAGATCAAGTTTTTTTTTCCATATTAGTTACAGACAATAATTTATGTTGTTCATATGCATTTCAAAATAGTACAACTCCACAACGTTTTATATTATGTTTGTATATTTATTCTTTCATACTTGTTTAATTGCTCTGTACATTGAAATTTAGTTCTATGTATACCTTTCACGACTATGATATGTTAGAATGATGTTGTGTTTAAGCTAAAATGCTTCATGCTCCAAATTCAGTTGTATCTTTAATCCGCGCACGTGTGCACATGGATTTTATCGAATAAAGATTGAAGGATGTTTAAGGAATTGACACAAAATATAGAGAGATTACAAGCATTGTACAGGTTTATTTCAAAAAGCATCCTACGTTTATTCAAAATGTATTTCCTTTTTATGCTGATTTTAATTAAAAAGAAATTTTCTACGATAAAATTTCATGTCGTATATCTTGTGATTCTCTGCTTCTCTCTCCATGCAATGAAGGTATAGAAACAGAGCCATGTCGTAAACTATTAAGATCTGGAGGGACTCAATCGCAAGAAATTGGTGTAGAAACCCTAAAGCCCATAAATAAAGCCCATCATTATTACCTGGACATTCTGCTGTTCCATTGATTAAAAAAAACAGGGATCTTTTTCCCTGTTGATAGATTCCTGGAATAGTTTATAAGTATAAAAAGCTGTTGGTCAAAAATTAAGGGTGACTTGATTTCTTAGTGAGTTATTGATAGGGTTAATACCACGAAAAACCCCAACTGATACGCCTATGACAATTTACCCCAAACTATTTTTTTGACCACGAAAAACCCCAACTGGTACACATGTGACAATTTACCTCAAAACTATTTTTTTTTTTACCACGAAAAACCCCAAACTGGTACACCTTGACAAATTTACCCTAAACTATTTTTTGACCATAAAAACCCCAACTGGTACATTTGTGACAAATTTACCCCAAACTAATTTTTTTACCACGAAAACCCCAAACTATTATACCTATGACAAATTTACCCTTTATTAAATTGGATCAGTACCATGAAAAACCTAAATTGATAAACCTGTGGTAAACAGAGGTAAAAATCCTAAACCGGTATACCCGTGAAGTGCCCACATGCCATCCAACTAAGTAATTTAACATTAATTTAACGACATTAACGGAGGGTAAATTTGTCGCAAATATATCAGTTTGGGGTAAATTTGTCACGGGTGTACCAGTTTGGGGTTTTTCGTGGTTAAAAAAATAGTTTGGGGTAAATTTGTCACATGTGTACCAGTTTGGAGTTTTTCATTGTCAAAAAAATAGTTTGGGGTTTTTCATGGTATTAACCCTTATTGATATGGTATTGACATTTGAAGAAATTACCAACTCTTTTTCAGAGTATGAAAATTACCAAATTTTTTTTATATCTGACAAACTATTGGAAAAACCCCTTAAGACGAGAGACACTAATTAGGAGTGATCGGTTTTAGGGTGGCTATGTTCCAGACCTGGAATGTGAAACTTAAACATACTCTGTTATAATCAGTTTTCAATTTTTGGAACCTGAAACCTACCCTTTTTTTTAACCGATTCTAGAACTACCCTGTTTTTCTAGTCCAGTTTTAGGGTCCACCCGACAACCCTTTTTCTTTTTCCTTTTCATTTTTTGGAACCTGAAACATACCCTTTTTTTTTATAGATTCTAGAATCTACCCTGTTTTTCCTATCCAATTTCTGGGTCCACTCGAGAACCCTTTTCTTTTTCCTTTTTAAGATTTTATTTTTTACTGCAAAATATATGAGCAACAAAATGGCTTAAAGTAAAGATAATCAACTTAAATTCCTATCTGCCAAACATGTGTCATGTACAACGATGAAAAGTTCAAACACAAGCCGCGTTCAATTATAAATAATAAAAGTTCAAACACATAACATAAAACATAAACTATAAAACTCCTCATCAAAAAAGTTTTTAGACTCCATTCATCTATGCAAATATTGCTCTAAAGAATAGAGAGATGAGACAAGAATGGAGAAGAAACAAATGAGGCAAGGTAGAGTTGGACTCATTTAGAGAAATTATGTTGTTTTTACTGTAACTAAAATCGATTCCAAGCATATCTTCACTTGAAACCGGAATTATTAAACCAGTTTCAAAAATTTGGAACCGAAAATCGAACCTGTTCATGTTGGAACTGAGAATTGAAACTATTTTTCAGGTAGTCCGATTTGGTTCCTAGTTCTATCCGGTTCGATTGCACATCGTAGACACCAACTTTCCTCGTTTTGAGTTACCCATGGGCGACAGAACACAATTTTTGTCCATCCAGAGGCAATAAATTGTTGAGTTAGTCGCCTTAGATTCGACCAAAAGGCCACAATTCTTAAGTTTGTCACTTTAGATCATACCTTCAAATGACAAAATCAGAGTTATGGTCGCCTTGGGTCAAACTTAAGAGACAAAATTTATGCTTTGCCGCAATGAATTCAATCAAAAGTGCGACAATTTTGAACTTTCGGTGCCAAACATGATCTCCGTCGTCTTAGATTAGATTTAGAGCATAAAATCACGGTTTTTCATGTTGTGGGTGAGCTTTTGTCAGCAGTCATCGTGGCCAAACTCGTCTCCACCCATCACCCTCTCTCTCTCTCTCTCTCCCTATGTGAGCGTATGCCGTGCTGGAGCGCAACTAGATCACGAGCTTGAGGGGAGAGAGACGGACGGACCATTGCATCTTCGGGCCAAGGACATTGGTGAGTGGCAAGCGATGGCAAGCGACAAGATCAACAGCAACTTTGGGCTACGTCGTCAGGGAGAACCACCGCTGCGGGCGGCGTGGCCAAAGAAGGTTCAAAGTTTCACCCTCCACTGGCGACCAGTCTTCTGTTTCATCGCGCTCTCCTGATCCTCTCCAGCCCCACCGAGGCAAACTCACAAGGCAGAACTTTCCAACATAACTACCAGAAGAAGAGGAAGAAAGATGCATCGTTGCGTGTTATCGAGGATGGCCATCAAGGACTTGGATACTGTTCTTGAGCCCATCATTATCGAGCTTTGCTTCATTAACTCCATTTCCAAGTATATTTTATTAGAGGTCAATCACCATTTTAGCGGAAAGAGGCATAAAAGAAATTAAATAGATTTCTTGATCAACATGTATCAGTAGAAATAATTACCATGCAAATTGGATAAATGCTTACTTGAACAGTTAAATCTAGAGTAATCAAGCTTGAACCAGTACTACCATGGTGGAATATAGCTCACACTACACAAAGACAATCCAAGCATAAAAGAAGCTTCTACAAGGTCCAGAGACACTCTTATCTTTCTAGAGGTGTGTTGGTAATGCTTCATTGATCACAGCAACAATAATGTCGCCGATATGAGCATATCGGTGATTACTAGCTCCTATGATTTTAATACACATTAATTCTCGAGCCTCGTTGTTGTTATCCACTACGTTCAAATGCTTTGAAGTTGAATCATATCATTTTTTAATCTATCTTTCAATGTTAATGCAAAGGGCGAAATAACAAAAAAAAAAAACTAATACTATCTGAAGCCCCGATCAACTCCACTTCTTTATTTTTGAATTTTCAGAATTTATTGATTTTTTCGAATTTTTTTTTTTATTAAAACTAATCCTATGCTCCAAAATGCACCACGAAAGTAAACTTTGAGGACTGGTAATGGTATCCATATTGATCTCCTTTGCTTTTCTGAACATAACACCGAGCATAAATTCCAAGAATATGCCTTATCATTAATTCTATCTGTCCGTCAAAAAAAAAATCCTATCCGAAAAACGAAATTCAAGTTTGGATACCAAAACATATTTGAAATATTCTATATTCTTTGATTGGCCCTATCTATCCGAAAAAGTTCGGAAAGATTAATGAAAAATCTCCTATTATCTCCTTCGCGTCAATTATTCTACTATATACAATACCTAAAATGAAGTCTTAATATTCACACTCCACCAAAATTGAGACAAATTTTTGTAACCCCCAAAGTAGAATCCCTAATCAAAGTCAAAACAATCGATTCATATCATAACCTATTCACCCACACAGGAGATTTGTGAATATTCTCTCCCACAAAATAGTTAATCGCTAAAGAACGACTTGAAAAAGAGAGAGGACAAAAAGAGTTTACTCCATGTCCATGGATTCAAGGCACCATCACTTGTTAGAATCAGAAGGGCTTGACCTTGTCATCATGGCCTTAAACTCTTCGAAATCGACTTCGCCGTCTCCGTCCCTGTCCACGGAGCTGATCATCCTCCGGCAATCACTCAGCGAGCACTTCTCCCCGAGCTTCTTCATCACCACGTGCAGCTCCCTCTCCGATATCCGCCCGTTCTTGTCGAGGTCGTAAATGTCAAACACCTCCTTGATCTCCTGCTGCTCGTCCTCGCTGCCGCCGCTCGTCCACGCGTGAAGAACTCGGCGAACTCGTCGAGGTCGATGAAGCCATCCCCGTCCCTGTCGATCTCCGACAGCATGCACCTCGCCTCCTCGGGGGCGGCTGCCTGTCGGGCCGAGCGTGCTCAGGGCTTGCCTTAGCTCGTCGCAGGAGATTTTGCCGTCACCGTTCACGTCGTACTTGTTAAGATCAGCCTCACCTCATCCGTCGTGCCCAGAGAACACCTCGGCTTCGGAATTGAACTTGAGCCCCACACTTTTGGCCATTGTTGAGAAATAGGGAGTGTTGCTCTTTTTGCAAATCCTTTTTTTTTTTTTTGCCTGTGTGCCGCGTTTTATACATAGGAGGAAGATGACTCGTGTTGAGGAGACTTTTAAGCCTAATCAAAGTCGTATTATCTTGGATCTAATCCTGATCCAGACAACAAAGAGCTTTGGGATAAATATCTTTTGAAATCCTCTGGGTCAAAAGTCTTATTTACCCAATCTAAGTTGAACATCGCAATAAAAGCGATGAGATAAATATGTTTTTGAAGAAAATTCTGTTTTCGTCACTCTACTTTAAGCATTTTTCAATCAAATCTATGCACTTTTGAAGTTGATCATGACAATGAAGAGCGATGCCATAAAATATCTAAAAGATTTTTTTTCTTTCGTGACTTTCACGTTTTCTTAATCAAATATTTGTACTTTCAATTTATCTAATCAAATCCTTCTGTTTTGACAATTTTTTTATCAAAGCATTCGACACAAAATTCAGCTAAATTCAACCGGCACAACTGTTCAGCAGAATTCATCATGTGGTGTGGATTTAAAAATTTCCAGGATGAGCGACACATTGGCTCAATTTTACCCACATTATGCTTCACCCGTTGCCTACATTTGCTAAATTTTTTCGATTACTTTGACAAGGGCATCGGCATATTTTATCCTCATCAAATTTGGACGTGGTCTGATCTCAGTTAAAATTTGGTTAGATTTGGTGACGGAGGGACTTGATTAGAAAATTTGTGAATGTCGAAATATTTTAATTAGACAAATTAACCATATAAAGACTTAAATTAGAGAAAAAAACATGAAAGTACAAGAACGAAAGTAGGAACCACGGACATTCGAATTCAAACGGACATGGGTTCATTTGGCAAACAGCGGAACTTGAGTGGATTTGGCACATTGATTTGGGAAACATTCCCTATTGCTCTTCTCAGCGACCAATGAAGAGTCAAAGGACACTTTTAGCAGATAAACATTCGTCAGCTTCTCGTCGATCTTTCCAATCATCTAATGGTAAAAGGGTACTTAACTTATGGACCCTTAATTTCCAAAGGCAAGTTATGTTACTTTTAGTTAATGTAGTGTTAATCTAAAAAGAATTGTTTGAGAAGGATGAAACCGTGAAGTAACTGACAAACGTTTGGTAGTTGATTTTGGATTTGAACTTCTTCTTCTTTTTATAATTTATCTACCCCACTGGCTTGTGATTGGATGATCTCCTCGAGCTTTGTCTAAATGTTAGATTTTTTCAGGTTGTTGGAGGAAGTTGGGAACGCACGAAAATGTCCAGCGTAAGACTCCCGATAACGGCGATCATTCATTGGTCTACGCAAGGCGAAAGCGCGTAAACCCTAAAGAATGAAAGCGACCCGACCGTATTGTCTTACTATTTCTTTCTTTCCTCTTCCACTTGATTCTTGATTCTTGATTTTTGAGTAAAGTAGTGACGCAATTTACGTTCGTTGGATAGAAACTTCTGCATTTGGCCTGGTGAGGGCATTTGAAAAACATGTGTATCTACATCGCAATTTGGACATGAGAGCAAAGAAGCGGTCGAGTCGTCGCCCTTTGCGCTCTGAATTGCAATTGACGATTTGCGAAATTGTTGTTACAGAGGTTAGAATTAGGATTAGATGCAATAGACTGATTGAATCCGTGCGAGAATTCTATTTCGGACCAGGAAGACGAAGCTATAAGAACTATCTAGCTTCGTCTTCCTGGTCCGAAATAGAATTCTCGCACGGATTCAATCAGTCTATTGCATCTAATCCTAATTCTAACCTCTGTAACAACAATTTTCGCAATCGTCAATTGCAATTCAGAGCGCAAAGGGCGACGACTCGACCGCTTCTTTGCTCTCATGTCCAAATTGCGATGTAGATACACATGTTTTTTCAAATGCCCTCACCAGGCCAAATGCAGAAGTTTCTATCCAACGAACGTAAATTGCGTCACTACTTTACTCAAAATCAGAATCAAGAATCAAGTGGAAGAGGAAAGAAGAAATAGTAAGACAATACGGTCGGGTCGCTTTCATTCTTTAGGGTTTACGCGCTTTCGCCTTGCGTAGACCAATGAATGATCGCCGTTATCGGGAGTCTTACGCTGGAAATTTTCGTGCGTTCCCAACTTCCTCCAACAACCTGAAAAAATCTAACATTTAGACCAAAGCTCGAGGAGATCATCCAATCACAAGCCAGTGGGGTAGATAAATTATAAAAAGAAGAAGAAGTTCAAATCCAAATCAACTACCAAACTTTTGTCAGTTACTTCACGGTTTCATCCTTCTCAAACAATTCTTTTTAGATTAACACTACATTAACTAAAAGTAACATAACTTGCCTTTGGAAATTAAGGTCCATAAGTTAAGTACCCTTTTACCATTAGATGATTGGAAAGATCGACGAGAAGCTGACGAATGTTTATCTGCTAAAAGTGTCCTTTGACTCTTCATTGGTCGCTGAGAAGAGCAATAGGGAATGTTTCCCAAATCAATGTGCCAAATCCACTCAAGTTCCGCTGTTTGCCAAATGAACCCATGTCCGTTTGAATTCGAATGTCCGTGGTTCCTACTTTCGTTCTTGTACTTTCATGTTTTTTTTTCTCTAATTTAAGTCTTTATATGGTTAATTTGTCTAATTAAAATATTTCGACATTCACAAATTTTCTAATCAAGTCCCTCCGTCACCAAATCTAACCAAATTTTAACTGAGATCAGACCACGTCCAAATTTGATGAGGATAAAATAAGCCGATGCCCTTGTCAAAGTATCGAAAAAATTTAGCAAATGTAGGCAACGGGTGAAGCATAATGTGGGTAAAATTGAGCCAATGTGTCGCTCATCCTGGAAATTTTTAAATCCACACTACATGATGAATTCTGCTGAACAGTTGTGCCGGTTGAATTTAGCTGAATTTTGTGTCGAATGCTTTGATAAAAAAATTGTCAAAACAGAAGGATTTGATTAGATAAATTGAAAGTACAAATATTTGATTAAGAAAACGTGAAAGTCACGAAAGAAAAAAATCTTTTAGATATTTTATGGAATCGCTCTTCATTGTCATGATCAACTTCAAAAGTGCATAGATTTGATTGAAAAATGCTTCAAAGTAGAGTGACGAAAACAGAATTTTCTTCAAAAACATATTTATCTCATCGCTTTTTATTGCGATGTTCAACTTAGATTGGGTAAATAAGACTTTTGACCCAGAGGATTTCAAAAGATATTTATCCCAAAGCTCTTTGTTGTCTGGATCAGGATTAGATCCAAGATAATACGACTTTGATTAGGCTTAAAAGTCTCCTCAACACGAGTCATCTTCCTCCTATGTATAAAACGCGGCACACAGGCAAAAAAAAAAAAGGATTTGCAAAAAGAGCAACACTCCCTATTTCTCAACAATGGCCAAAAGTGGGGGCTCAAGTTCAATTCCGAAGCCGAGGTGTTCTCTGGGCACGACGGATGAGGTGAGGCTGATCTTTAACAAGTACGACGTGAACGGTGACGGCAAAATCTCCTGCGACGAGCTAAGGCAAGCCCTGAGCACGCTCGGCCCGACAGCAGCCGCCCCCGAGGAGGCGAGGTGCATGCTGTCGGAGATCGACAGGGACGGGATGGCTTCATCGACCTCGACGAGTTCGCCGAGTTCTTCACGCGTGGACCGAGCGGCGGCAGCGAGGACGAGCAGCAGGAGATCAAGGAGGTGTTTGACATTTACGACCTCGACAAGAACGGGCGGATATCGGAGAGGGAGCTGCACGTGGTGATGAAGAAGCTCGGGGAGAAGTGCTCGCTGAGCGATTGCCGGAGGATGATCAGCTCCGTGGACAGGGACGGAGACGGTGAAGTCGATTTCGAAGAGTTTAAGGCCATGATGACAAGGTCAAGCCCTTCTGATTCTAACAAGTGATGGTGCCTTGAATCCATGGACATGGAGTAAACTCTTTTTGTCCTCTCTCTTTTTCAAGTCGTTCTTTAGCGATTAACTATTTTGTGGGAGAGAATATTCACAAATCTCCTGTGTGGGTGAATAGGTTATGATATGAATCGATTGTTTTGACTTTGATTAGGGATTCTACTTTGGGGGTTACAAAAATTTGTCTCAATTTTGGTGGAGTGTGAATATTAAGACTTCATTTTAGGTATTGTATATAGTAGAATAATTGACGCGAAGGAGATAATAGGAGATTTTTCATTAATCTTTCCGAACTTTTTCGCATAGATAGGGCCAATCAAAGAATATAGAATATTTCAAATATGTTTTCATATCCAAACTTGAATTTCGTTTTTTGGATAGGATTTTTTTTTTGACGGACAGATAGAATTAATGATAAGGCATATCTTTGGAATTTATGCTCGGTGTTATGTTCAGAAAAGCAAAGGAGATCAATATGGATACCATCACCAGTCCTCAAAGTTTACTTTCGTGGTGCATTTTGGAGCATAGGATTAGTTTTTAATAAAAAAAATTAGAAAAAATCAATAAATTCTGAAAATTCAAAAATAAAGAAGTGGAGTTGATCGGGGCTTCAGATAGTATTAGTTTTTTTTTTTTTGTTATTTCGCCCTTTGCATTAACATTGAAAGAATAGATTAAAAAATGATATGATTCAACTTCAAAGCGATTTGAACGTAGTGGATAACAACAACGAGGCTCGAGAATTAATGTGTATTAAAATCATAGGAGCTAGTAATTACCGATATGCTCATATCGGCGACATTATTGTTGCTGTGATCAATGAAGCATCACCAAACACACCTCTAGAAAGATAAGAGTGTCTCTGGACCTTGTAGAAGCTTCTTTTATGCTTGGATTGTCTTCTTTGTGTAGTGTGAGCTATGTCCCACCATGGTAGTACTGGCTTCAGCTTGATTACTCTAGATTTAACTGTTCAAGTAAGCATTTATCCAATTTGCATGGTAATTATTTCTACTGATACATGTTGATCAAGAAATCTATCTAATTTCTTTTATGCCTCTTTCCTGCTAAAATGGTGATTGACCTCTAATAAAATATACTTGGAAATGGAGTTAATGAAGCAAAGCTCGATAATGATGGGCTCAAGAACAGTATCCAAGTCCTTGATGGCCATCCTCGATAACACGCAACGATGCATCTTTCTTCCTCTTCTTCTGGTAGTTATGTTGGAAAGTTCTGCCTTGTGAGTTTGCGCTCGGCTGGAGAGGATCAGGAGAGCGCGATGAAACAGAAGACTGGTCGCCAGTGGAGGGTGAAACTTTGAACCTTCTTTGGCCACGCCGCCCGCAGCGGTGGTTCTCCCTGACGACGTTGCCCAAAGTTGCCATTGATCTTGTCGCTTGCCATCGCTTGCCACTCACCAATGTCCTTGGCCCGAAGATGCAATGGTCCGTCCGTCTCTCTCCCCTCAAGCTCGTGATCTAGTTGCGCTCCAGCACGGCATACGCTCACATAGGGAGAGAGAGAGAGAGAGAGTGATGGGTTGGAGACGAGTTTTGGCCACGATGACTGCTTGACAAAAGCTCACCCACAACATGAAAAACCGTGATTTTATTGCTCTAAATCTAATCTAAGACGACGGAGATTCATGTTTGGCACCGAAAGTTCAAAATTGTCGCACTTTTGATTGAATTCATTGCGGCAAAGCATAAATTTTGTCTCTTAAGTTTGACCCAAGGCGACCATAACTCTGATTTTGTCATTTGAAGGTATGATCTAAAGTGACAAACTTAAGAATTTGTGGCCTTTTGGTCGAATCTAAGGCGACTAACTCAACAATTTATTGCCTCTGGATGGACAAAAATTGTGTTCTGTCGCCCATGGGTAACTCAAAACGAGGAAAGTTGGTGTCTACGATGTGCAATCGACCGGATAGAACTAGGAACCAAATCGGACTACCTGAAAAATAGTTTCAATTCTCAGTTCCAACATGAACAGGTTCGATTTTCGGTTCCAAATTTTTGAAACTGGTTTAATAATTCCGGTTTCAAGTGAAGATATGCTTGGAATCGATTTTTAGTTACAGTAAAAACAACATAATTTCTCTAAATTGAGTCCAACTCTACCTTGCCTCATTTGTTTCTTCTCCATTCTTTGTCTCATCTCTCTCTATTCTTTAGAGCAATATTTGCATAGATGAATGGAGTCTAAAAACTTTTTTTGATGAGGAGTTTTATAGTTTATGTTTTATGTTATGTGTTTGAACTTTTATTATTTATAATTGAACGCGGCTTGTGTTTGAACTTTTCATCGTTGTACATGACCACATGTTTGGCAGATAGGAATTTAAGTTGATTATCTTTTACTTTAAGCCATTTTGTTGCTCATATTATTTTGCAGTAAAAATAAAATCTTAAAAAGGAAAAAGAAAAGGGTTCTCGAGTGGACCCAGAAATTGGATAGGAAAAACAGGGTAGATTCTAGAATCTATTAAAAAAAAGGGTATGTTTCAGGTTCCAAAAATTGAAAAGGAAAAAGAAAAGGGTTGTCGGGTGGACCCTAAAACTGGACTAGAAAAACAGGGTAGTTTCTAGAATCGGTTAAAAAAAAGGGTAGGTTTCAGGTTCCAAAAATTGAAAACTGATTATAACAGAGTATGTTTTAAGTTTCACATTCCAGGTCTGGAACATAGCCACCCTAAAACCGATCACTCCTAATTAGTGTCTCTCGTCTTAAGGGGTTTTTCCAATAGTTTTGTCAGATATAAAAAAAATTTGGTAATTTTCATACTCTGAAAAAGAGTTGGTAATTTCTTCAAATGTCAATACCATATCAATAAGGGTTAATACCATGAAAAACCCCAAACTATTTTTTTGACAATGAAAAACTCCAAACTGGTACACATGTGACAAATTTACCCCAAACTATTTTTTTAACCACGAAAAACCCCAAACTGGTACACCCGTGACAAATTTACCCCAAACTGATATATTTGCGACAAATTTACCCTCCGTTAATGTTCGTTAAATTTAATGTTAAATTACTTAGTTGGATGGCATGTGGGCACTTCACGGGTATACCGGTTTAGGATTTTTACCCTCTGTTTACCACAGGTTTATCAATTTAGGGTTTTTCATGGTACTGATCCAATTTAATAAAGGGTAAATTTGTCATAGGTATAATAGTTTGGGGTTTTTCGTGGTAAAAAAAATTAGTTTGGGGTAAATTTGTCACAAATGTACCAGTTTGGGGTTTTTTATGGTCAAAAATAGTTTAGGGTAAATTTGTCAAGGGTGTACCAGTTTGGGGTTTTTCGTGGTAAAAAAAAAAATAGTTTGAGGTAAATTTGTCACATGTGTACCAGTTTGGGGTTTTTCGTGGTCAAAAAAATAGTTTGGGGTAAATTTGTCATAGGCGTATCAGTTTGGGGTTTTTCGTGGTATTAACCCTATCATAACTCACTAAGAAATCAAGTCACCCTTAATTTTTTTGACCAACAGCTTTTTATACTTATAAACTATTCCAGGAATCTATCAACAGGGAAAAAGATCCCTGTTTTTTTTTTAATCAATGGAACAGCAGAATTGTCCAGGTTAATAATGATGGGCTTTATTTATGGGCTTTAGGGTTTCTACACCAATTTCTTGCGATTGAGTCCCTCCAGATCTTAATAGTTTACGACATGGCTCTGTTTCTATACCTTCATTGCATGGAGAGAGAAGCAGAGAATCACAAGATATACGACATGAATTTTATCGTAGAAAATTTCTTTTTAATTAAATCAGCATAAAAAGGAAATACATTTTGAATAAACGTAGGATGCTTTTTGAAATAAACCTGTACAATGCTTGTAATCTCTCTATATTTTGTGTCAATTCCTTAAACATCCTTCAATCTTTATTTCGATAAAATCCATGTGCACACGTTGCGCGGATTAAAGATACAACTGAATTTGGAGCATGAAGCATTTTAGCTTAAACACAACATCATTCTAACATATCATAGTCGTGAAAGGTATACATAGAACTAAATTTCAATGTACAGAGCAATTAACAAGTATGAAAGAATAAATATACAAACATAATATAAAACGTTGTGGAGTTGTACTATTTTTGAAATGCATATGAACAACATAAATTATTGTCTTGTAACTAATATGGAAAAAAACTTGATCTTACGTTATTATGCCAAAAAATATTTGTTATCAACAATTAAATTAGAATTAAGTATTAAAATAATGAAGAGAGAGGAAAATAATGGCGGGTATATGCAGAATGCACCAAAATCTTTTCTTACAATGAATGAGAGTCTCCTTCTAGCAATCTAATATCCGGGCACAATTAGAGCCAACATTTTGAAGAACATTGTTATAATATAGATATAGTTGGTAACGGGGACAGTTGCAAAAAAATTCTAAACCTATTGTAATTGTGCTAATTCAATCATAAGTTTTTTTTGTTGTTAATTCAATTGTAAACCTTTTGCATTTGTGCCAATTCAATCAATCGACCAATTTTATGGAGAAATCGCTAATGTGATCGTCAACCATCTTATGTGGCAAGATTGAGGCTGACGTGAACATTGGATATTTTGAATTTTTTTATAATTTTTTTCTTCCCCAGCACTTAGAGCCAAGACGCCCTTGTTCACACTGGGCGAGGGTGTCATAGTCCCTTGCTCATATTTGGCGAGGGCTGTGACGCCCTCGCCAAATTTGGCCAACTGAGGGTGCCGACAATGGGCGAGGCTTTTTGCAGCCCTCAGTTGCTCATATTTGGCGAGGGCTGTGACGCCCTCGCCAATTTGGCCAACTGAGGGTGCCGACAATGGGCGAGGCTTTTTGCAGCCCTCGAGGGCTCTGAGCGAGGGCGATGACCACTAAGGCCATGCCGACGCTAAGTGTAGGTTAAAAAAAAGGTAAGGAAAAGAAAAGCAAATAAAATAAAAAATTATAAAAAAATTACATTTAAAATATCCACATTAGCGCCAACCGTGCCTACATGGCACAAACAGCATCCACGTTAACAGTTTCTAATTAAAATTGAA
Organism: Psidium friedrichsthalianum; assembly: GCA_019149425.1. Classification (NCBI taxonomy): domain Eukaryota; kingdom Viridiplantae; phylum Streptophyta; class Magnoliopsida; order Myrtales; family Myrtaceae; genus Psidium; species Psidium friedrichsthalianum. The sequence continues at coordinate 15,489 of JAGVVM010005044.1, forward strand.
TGTATGGACTGAATTGGCATAAATGTAAAATATTTATGACTAAATTGATAGATAAAAAGTTTAGGACGGGTGGCTTATGAAATACTAAGCTACTAAGCCAGATGTGGGTGCCTTTGGTCAGTCGCCTGGCTCGGCGGCCGATTGGAGGAGGAAGAAGAAAAACAAAAAGAAAGCGAAAGACAAGAAAAAAGAAGGAAAAATAAAAATAAATACTTCCAAAAATACTAAAATATTATTAATAATTGGCTACTCATTGTCCACCACGCCATATCATGGTTTTTAGCCAAAATTGACCAAAAGAACTGAATTGGTAGGAATATAATAGATTTAGAACTGAATTAAAAAAAAAATGTTTAGGGTCGAATTGGCACAATTATAATTGATTTAGAACTTTTTTTCCTAATTTTCTCGAATAAGGAAAACCTAAGCTTGTAAATAATAAATTCCGTGACCCATATTTTAAATATCATTTAGAATTATCATAAATTCATAAAAATAAGACGGGTGGTTTATGAAATACTTGACAATCATTTTAATTTAAATTTAGAAGATAAGAGGTTCATCAATTATTTGTCAAGCATCTTGATTACTATAAATCATGGTTTTGTCTGTCTATATAACTATGACTCCGTTTATTTCACGAAAAATTAATAATTTAGAAAAATGATTTTTCCTAAAAAAAGATCACTCGTCTCACTTACAAAAATGAATGGACGAAAAATATTTCATCGTTTACGAATATATTTATACATAAATCCTTGCCAATTTTTCGTTAACTAATTATCTTAAGAATCACAAATGATCATTTTTAAGATACTTAAAAAGCATTCATTTTTCGCTAAACAAATGAATTCTATGCATTTATAGCATACTTAAATGTATGCATAGGTTTGCCATGGGATCTTTAGGTAAAAACTTGAGGTTGAATGGCCATTGGCTTCGAGTAAATTTTTTCTCCTACAGGCTCCCCTATTGTTTAACAGTTCTCTTCTCCCAATTAATTTTGCAATGATTAGGCTGATTATTTTGGTTCTAATTTAATATGAGTTGAGAAATTATTATATGAGTGCAGAAATAGAATATATAATACATCTTTGCTCCGTCTGAATTGCTACAATGGTAGCGTGCTCCGCTCAACACGTTTCGTTTTGTTGCTCCGCTCGACACGTTTGTCCATGCGAAGAAAGTCATTCCTTCTAAATTAATCTTGTTTCAAGTTCATGAAGGGAAGATCTAATTAACTCCTTTATTAAGGCGAAAAAAATCAACGATTCAAAAATATTTCATTGAAAATGATCATTTGTTTCGCTTATGAATATAAATAAATAAAAATATTTTTCATATAATAAAAATATTTTTTAATGATTAATTATTTCAAATGATACGAGCGATTAATTTAAAAATATATATTTTCAAATTTTTTTTTCTCATCTAACGGAGTCTCAGAATAACATCTCCCGAGAAGTTTCATACGGTTACTATCGAAGGATCGATCGTGCGTCATTTTCATTTTCTACAGCCACGAGAAGTTTCAAATAGGTTTGTTATTGGCAACTGGGCATATTCTGTAAATATCCTCCCCAGTCAAATCAGTTTGAGAATCGAAATGCTACCCTGACCTGACCTTTCGAATTGCGTGGATGACAGATGTATCCATACATCCAAGTGGGATTAGTCCTTAGATTTCCAGTCGTACCTTTACCCTGCTTTTGCTCAGGGCAATAATTCTATTTACTTATTCTTTTTTCAAGAAATATGTTTGAAATAGAAATTCATTTGGTGGTGTAATTTTATCTTACTATTTTTGGGACAAATTTTTATCCAAAAATAGATTTGAAATAAAATAAGAAGTAGAAGTTTTCTACTTTTCTATTCTGAATTAGGAACAGAAACAGAAATAACAATTCTTCTCATTGCTCATACTCTCTCTCTCTCTCTGCATCCCTACCACCGATTGCCATTGTCCGACCTCTGGTCACCTCTCTCGCATCCTACCACTAGCTGCCGTCCGTCGATCTCTGGTCCCCACCTCCCATTCGCCCTTCGCTTTTCCCTCGACTATCGGTCTCCGTGCCCCGATCACCTGTCTCAGGCGCCCTACGTCGGTCTTGGGTCCGCTGGTCCCTGGTCTTCGTCTAGCGGTCCCTAAGTCCAGCGGTCCCTGATCGTCGTCCATCGGTCTTCGGTCTTCAGTTGATCACCGGCTGAGCGGATGGCTACCGTAGAAATTTTATACTGTCATCAAACAAATTTCTATTTTAGAAATAAAAATTTTGTGTCATTATTAAACGCTTGTTTTTGCTAAGAAACTCGCATAGGGAATAGAATAAAATAAAAAATCTATTTCTAACCAGAAATAAAACTCAACAAGAGAATGATTATCATTTGCGCCGTAAGCGAGGAAATTTGCAGGTCTCCAAAGAGGCCTTACCCAAGAAAGTACAATTTTATTACTATTTGTTTACTTTGAAAGAACCTTACGAAATCATCATTTTTCGATAAAGAACATTAATGACTAGGTCCCGAGAGATCCGTTAAGCATTACAATAGAGAAATACAGCAAAATTACTATGTACCTACTGTGATCGTGCATTGATCACAACCTGCTTCCCACTTCAGTACAGTAAAATATCGATTCTTGAAACTAATCGACATTGTTCCAACTTATGGAAAGACGAAGAAACGATTCAATGCGCGCAAGATCAGAGATTCACTTGAATGGCATGAGGATTGTTGTACAGAGAATTTCATGGTTAGTACATGATATACATACTGAAGCAGCTCAGAACACAGCCCAGGAAAGCTATAAGAACTGCAGTGGCAATTGTTACCGAACTTACACCAATCCATCAATCAATAAACTACAAGGGCAGCTTCAGCCCAGTATAGAAGCTCTTTTCCTTCCTAGTAGTAATGGCAAAGTCAGAAACTATTTCGCTGTCAAAATTCAATCTTCCAGACGGTTGCTCCAAGCTACACTGCCCGGTGAAGAACATAAACCGCCCGGTGGTGCGGTGAATCTACCGAACCGCACTCCTCACTGCCGGAAACCAACAAAGCATCCAACAAAGCAACGCAAGATGCAGAATCTTGTCCTGGACAGCTTGTCCGGACTATCTGCCTTCAGTGAGTTCCCTGTGCTCTGGTGAGGAGCGACTCATGGCGCATACCGCCGCAAGAACTATGCCCTGCTTTCACAACTAGACAGTCTTGATGCAAATGTGAGGTGGCTCTAGGAGCAGAAGATGTGGACACAGCTCCTTCCTACTGATGCAAGTTATACGCTGCAGTACCTGATATCTCGTGCAAGCCTGCTGCTTCCGAGACATGAGCCTTCACTTCTCGGAAGCTCTCCTCCGATAGGGAAACCTCCGCAAGGAGTCTCCATGCATAGTCCTCCGACGCATTTCAAAGTCCTCGCGTCTCTTCAACACTAGGTGTCCACCAATCTCCCAGACGGCGGGATTTACTGAGTTTGCAAAAGTTCTTGGCTCACTTCTCCCCGAGCTTGCTTCTCTGCATAACACTGACCCATTGACAGAGAGCACAGTCAGATGCGCGATCATTAAAAACTTATGATGAAAATACATAACATTGTTCTGTGGTGACCACTAGCATTTATCGAGAGTAACTACAGAGAGCATTAGTTGTCTCCTCAGAAAGAATTAGAAACATTTTCTTACTTGCTCCTAAAACAAAACATTACCTGTGGAAATAGAAACACTCTTCTGCCACAATCAGCGATCAGTACATGAAAGGGATGTTGTTGCGCTGAAGGCGTTTGCAGGAATTAGCAACTGCATTGGACAGATCCCTTAAAGTGTCTCCACCCTCGAACACGAGTGAACGGACTGGGAATTTCAAGAGTTGTGAGGCAACTACTTCATTTCTCTGCACACTCGTGGAAGTCATTACTCTCAGAGTAGGAACCTTTTCAACCGGGAATGGAGAAGCCAAATAATACGCCTGTAATAACAAGACAAACGGCTTAAGTAAGTAACGCCTACCGGGTGGAAAAAAAAAAAAAGAGTCAGAATTTCCTTCTATGGAAAAGAAAAGTAGCCCAATCAGCCAGCCAAATCATGGATTGAAGCGTGTTCAATTAAGATCACCTGGAAGTGAAGATGGTTAATGGTGGCGAATGCGCCTAGACTGTTGTATCCCACTCTGAAGAAAGGATTTGCTGCCTCCCTAGCCAAAGACAAAGCCAGAAAGAAGCTTGCACGGTCGATCCTCTGAGGCAAGCAGTCGAGAACACGGGGTATAAGGAGAACATGACCATACTCAATGGGCTTGCCTGCAGAAGTTTAACCACCTTATACGTCAGCGGACATCAATTAAGACATGCATAATGTTTCGTGTCAAGGAAACAATGAACTTACGTTGATTGCTACAACATTAGGAGAAGTAGGCTTGAAAATGGCAGGGCGCTGGGGAAGAAGTGACTGTAGCAGTCATCACTCTGTTCAAACATAAAAAGCACTTCCTCTTGGCCAACTTTGGTGAAATTGAACTTCTTCCCGTCGAAATCCTGGAGAACTTGATCTACTCGGAACTCAGTCGGGCGTTTTTTCAGGTGGCGCCCCTCATTCAGCTGTGCAATGAAGCCATAGTCGCCAGGAATAACCTTCTCTTGCATGAAGCTACGTCGTAGCGAAACAGACCTCGATTCATCCGATCATCCCACTGTCGAAGTAAGAGATTAAGCAGGAAAGAAGTCTGCGGTGGTTTTTGGGAAAAGATGGATCCTTCAGCGCAATCTTCTTCAGCTACCTTGAATGTGTACAGGGGAAGGTCTGATACTGCAATAGCAGTTAAATCAGGTACAAGCTAATGCCGACATAGAGAACTTGAACCAAACATCCACATCCTCTCTGTCTCACCACAAATAATGCATCTCATATACACACACATATGTCTATGATTGAATATACTGCTGCTTTTTTATCCTCTAGGGTACAAGGACGGCCATTTTTTTCTCCAATCTTTGATCCTTGATCGCTATAATGTCACTTCTCCAGGCAGTGGGGAATGATTGAAAATCAAGAAAAGCCGCTCGCCTCTGCTATATAAAAAATGCATCACTTCCACAAAGATAAGGAACAGAAAACCTCCATATAACTTGAACCTTAATCAAGAGTTTAGTTTCCAGCATAAAATATGGGGACAAAAGAAAACGGTCGACTTCGGTTTATCGCAATTTCACAATTAGCTTTATACACCAGCAATCAAAAGCTCAAAACCTAATGGTCATAACTTCGCCAGGAAGCAAAGAAAGCCAAACAAAATGCGCAATTTCCTGCCACCGTCAGCAATGCCGAAGAACTCACCCAGGAATCTTTCCGGCGAGAAACTACCCACGGCTGTCGAACAATCAGAACATCAAAGAAATATGCCATGAAACATGTGACAGAACAAAAATAGGATGAATTTATCCAAGCTAAGGTACCCTATAGTCTCTATGCTGGGTAGGACTCTTTGTCGTATAAAAGAAACATCCAAATCAAACAGTCTTCTGATATCCACATAAAACGAGAAAAGTTTGATATCAACAGATGGGGAGAAAGGGAAATCATCCGAACCCAACAACAACAATCTAGTCGCGTTTGAACATACGGCTAAATCTCAAACTATCCGCGACAATGAATTATAATTCTTATAGACCGAAAGAAAACCAAAAAAGAAGCGTGTGATCACAGGGGACGTACCGACCAAACAGCACTTTCCGAGGCAATCACGACCGCATCCCTTGGCTTCCCCTTCGACTGCAACAGCAACATTATCCTTCTCGCCACCCTCCCCCTGATAATTCGACACAACCGTCGCTACCCTCTTGATCGTCACCATCTTTTTAACGTTTCTGTTGCAGCACAAAGGGTGCCCCTGGGATCTGCCGGCGGCGGAGGAAGGGACAGCGATCGGTTTTCGCTCTGGTTTCTTTGTCTTTGCCGACCGTGAATCCAGTGAGTTCCTGTGAGGAGTTTTCCGTCGATTGCGAGACCCGAATTTCTGTAGATTCCTTCCGGTGATTCTGTTTCTCCCTCTTTCTTGAGGCGGCAAAGTCTGTATTTATAGGTTGGCGAAGCGAGACACTTCTCCGAGTTGAGGGTCGAGAACGAGACGTGGATCATTCGAAGTCAAAAGGGGATGTGACCTCTCCGATCCATTCGCATCCAACGGCTGAGAAGGGCTTTGACTTTTTTAAGAAGATCGTGTCGCTCCATTCCGGGTTACGCGGTGCAGGTGCTCAATCCAGACAAAATTATTAGCCGCATCGGAGCACATAAGCGCAGTAAATGTGATCGCTCGGATCTCATGAACCACAAGTGGGATCCACACGATCCGGAGCCCATCAAATAACTTATTCAAACGCATTTTAACCCTGTCAAATTTGGTTCATCAAAGTCTTATTTCGAATATTAGCTGTGAGAATTGAGAACAAAGTTCGAAAAAAGGAGCCTATCTCATGGGTTGTATTTAGGAGCATCATTACTCGAATGTGATAGTAGTTTCATTCGAAGAAATGATCAAAAGATTTATATTTGCTAGACAATTGGAATAGTATCGATGGCAATGAATATGAGAGAATATAGATTGAAATGGTTTAGACATATTTTCCGTAAATCCCTAGATGTCCCGATAAGAACAGAATTTGTTACCGAGAGCATGACATGAAGAAATGAAGAGGTCGGCCGAAACTTACTTGGAGGAAAGCAGTAAAACAAGATTTAATGGAGAAATAGATTGGCGTACAGTCCATTTTAGGACGAAGCCGAGGAAAGCTATTCGCATTGTGCAAGGACGGATTTTCTATGTTCCAGATTGTCCTGTTTAGTCTTTTTTCCATATGTTTTTATACTTGTATTCCTATCTTTGCTTTTATTTCAGTATATTTTATACTTTTCTATTTGGGTTTATCAACCGTCGACCCCAATTGGATTGGGATAAAGGTGATGTTGATGTTAAGACAATTGATAGTTATCATAGCCAATAATTGGGAAAATTACCAAAAAAAGTCCTAATTTCATTGCAAATTGTATTGATTTAGTCATAATTTTTCTTTTGTTGATTTAGTCCTAAGCCTTTTATGATTGTGTAAATTCAGTTCATCTGACAAACTTTGGCCGACCTAATATTTTAATATTATTTTAATTTTTTTTCAAAATTTTCTTTTCTTTTTCCTTTCCATTCCCTTCCCTCTTCTTCAGAGGGACGGCTGGCGTTGCTGGGGGCTGGCAAGGCGCATCTGTCCTCATCATGACTAGGCAAGGCTTAACCTCGCCCAGATCTAGGCTGGTGAGCCAAGCCAAGCCTTGTCATGTCGAGGCCGAAGTTGAAGTAGTAAAAGAGCCGCGCTCGACTATATGGAGCAAGCATTAGAATCGAAATGAGCAAGCAAATTCGGAATAATTGATTCTTTTGAGACACTCATGCTTTGAACTTCTAAGCTTACTAAACAAAACTCTTCATGTGGAGGAAGATGGGATCGTTTGTGAAATCAACAAAGAAGAAGAAGAAGAAGAAGCTGAGGATACAAAGGGAAAGGAAGAGGATGATGGGTGAGGGAGAGAAAGTGGCTGCTGCAAGAGGAGCTTGGCGGGTATTGGGATGGGGGAAACCCTAGGGGAGCGACAAAAGGTGGGAGTGAACATAGGGCTTGGCGGCTGTCACGAAGATTTATCTTTGGATCTACAAGTTAACTGTGCTATTTTTGGCCCCCAGTAAAAGTTGGTGACTTTTTGGTTTTTTTTTTCTCCTTGGGAGTTTGAAAGGCAAGGTTATTTTTCCGTGTATGTTGGTATCTTTTTCTCTTTAGATTAGCCCTTAAGAATGAGTTTTAGGTATCTAGGCTACGACTCCCGAGGCCTGGACCACAGCCCAAGGTGAAAAATTGAGGAAGCCAGAAGCAAACACATACCACATAGGCCGGCCCATTTCTCTTGAAAGGCCCAATCCTATTGGAGTCGCCAGTGAGTTGCCCCTGTGCACGGCAGCGTTGGTATCACTTGCTCCGGCGAGCCACCCTGGAGCCGCACATTGGACGGTGACATGTGTGAACCAAAAGGAAAGTGGACTAAGCTTGTCATGAACGCAATGAGAGAGGGGTTCATAGTAGTGGCGAGGAGCTGGCCAGCCGCGGAGGAATAAGAGGAGGACGGCGACACGAGCCATGGCGCACATGGAGCTCGGGAGGAGGGAACACGAAAGCTGTCCACATTCTCAGGCTAAGTTATCGTATAAATATGTTTAGTAAAGTGTTACATTTTCTAATTAGGCATGAATCTCACTAATGCCCACATTAAAGAGTGTATGGTCTCAAGAAGAAGAAATAATATCTAAACTCTTTCAGTTACGAATGTTGATGTTGAGATCTGGTTTATATTTCCATTGATAGAAAGGTATGGGGATTCCTCTGACTTTTCAAAGGCACAACCCTTGAGAACCTCGCTGGAGCTAGGGATGAGCGGTTCCAAGTTCCAAGTGGGCTTCACTTAGAATCTGGAACTTATCCATTAGTACAGGTTCCTCATTTTTCGGAATCTAGAACATATCCTACATATTCTGAAACTTTGAATATACCTGTCACAAGTTTCAAGGTCCTTGAGAACTTGCTCATTTCACAAGTAGTTTGAAGTAGTTTCACAAGTATTTGGAGTAGTTCATTCACCGAAGAGGAATGAAAATTGGGACGATAGAATAGAACCCTGAAGTAGTTTCACCATTCTTTATCCCACTATATATTCCCACTATTTAAGAATCCACTGTCTTGACCATCTTCAAAAGTGATGAATAATAAACGGATCATAGATTGAGCTCCCTAGTATCTCGTCAGGATCTGGGCCTTGTCTAACAGTAGCATGAGTCACCAGACTTAAAAAGCTAGTTCTTACATCAGTGTCTAGGCTTTGGAGTGAATTCTCAGTCACAAGAATAATGACATCTTCCTAATGATTGACCTGATACAAGGGCTAATCTAAAATTACAGAACAATATGTATGATTCAGCATATATGGTGGCTATGAAGAATTCAAGATTCAAAAACCTTCTACTGAAGCAAAAGGGTCCAAAGTGCCCTAGCATAATGGGAAGTTGAATGAAGCCAATCACGAGAGAATGTGCACCAAAGCACGGACATCTACTGATAAAAAGAGAAAAAGATAACTAAAGAAAAAGGAAAACAAAAGTCCTTGGGCACCATGACCTACCGCTACTTGAATGGACCAATGATAAATTGAACGCCTAAAATTGGACATTCAAGAGACGAACAACAATAGAAGTGAGCCAACTCAACAACAGAGATCTAAAACAAAGCTATCATGGCAAGGCAGTCACGTTCGACAGATTATGGGGCGGAGATCTAAAAGAAAGTTGGATGGGGCATTCTGTTGAACAAAGTATGGACCAACGCATGCATGAACAGAGAAGCCTGAAATTCTGTTCTACAATCGAAACAACGCATGGATATTATCTGATTTACAGAAGTTGACGAAGCTGCGAGTGCGATGGACGCTAGCCGTGAACTAGAGGTAGTGTGACTGGCGAAGGAGAAAACTGGCGATCTTGGGGAGGAGAGTTGAGAACTTGAAAAGGAGAGAGCCTTGCCGGAGAGGGAGAGTCGCCGATGATGGAATCGGTAGACTAAAGGTCGCGTGCTAGATTGATGGTTGTCGGGGATGGGATATCCTGAGGTCGCGAGGTCTCAAGTAATTTATGAATCGTGAATGAGCCTTCACTGTACTCTCCAGGTCCTTTTGTGTTTCACGTTTTGTAACTTTAGTTAAGTTTTATCCTTTGGGTTTTCAAGTTCTGGTTCCGGTTCGGTTTCACTAGAAATCAGGAATCGGAACCTGCGATTCCTAGAAAGGTAGAACCGAAAACTAGACACTAGCTTATTAGAACCTAGAACCGAACTAGGAATCGGCGGTTCAGTTCTCCGGTTCCTGGTTGTACTCTGAAATCATGCTTACCCCTATCTGGAGCGTCCCCCTAGACTTCTGCCAGCTCATTGGGACAACGCCCTAGATAGTTATATGGCCTTTATAGTTTGAGTCAGTATTTTATTAATAATTTGGATTTAGGCGAATGGATAACTACTCATATATAATTCATTTCTTCTGTAATTGAAAGTTGTAATAGAGAGCTAGAAAGCGCTGATTTTAGTGCAATCTTCTACTGGATGTAGCCCTATAAGGATGAACCAAGATAAATCTTGTATCTCAGTTTCTTTTTCTCGTCTATCATCTCTATTTCGTTGCGTTTGTATTCCTAATCCTAACACAGTTAAACCACCTTGAAGACAAAATTACTCCCTCTCCCCGCAAGGCCACAATATCCTTTTAGAGCGGCTCGACCACTGAATGGTTAGCAAGCGTTCCAACGAGTCGAGATTTACTTATTACAGTCTAACATCTCTGTACTAATAGCTTCAAATCCTGTAAAATTGTCCGAGAGAGAAATAATCTTCTCAAATGACTAATGACATATTAGCTTTTCTCAATCGAGAGACCTGAGTCCTTCGTTCAGCACAAAAAAAGAGCACAAGAAAAGAGAAGCCAAGTTAAAGAAACTTTGTCCCATGGACAAGAGAGGGAGAGCAGAGAAGTTTCACAATTCCCTGGAAGAGGGAACGTGAACCCACTGCAACCGGAGTTCGATCTCTCCGCGCTCGACGTTGCGGAGCCTGAGGAACATGTTCTGCACCACTTGGCCATTGCTCACCATGATACAGCTCTCCTCGGACAGGCAATTCTGCCGGTTCGGCAGGATTGTATTGACCACGGTCCCATCTTCGAGGACTCGCAGGTCCGCCTCCATCCTCACGGCTTCCAGGAACGGCCTGATAGCGAACTCCGTCCATTTTGTCATCGAATCATGAGCTGAACTGTCGTAACGTGCAAATTGAAACAAGAAACAAAAAAATTATAATCATGTCTTCTGTCTTTTTTCTGTCCTTTTTCAGTTTCATATGTGTCGATGAAAAACTTGCTGAGTAATAATTTGGGAATGTACCGACCAACGCAAAAGTACATCTAAAAAAGCTTGTGAATTGTAATTGAAAGGTGTTAGTAAGAACGAAAATGTTTCCGATTTGCTCCATGCTCGACACAGACTAAGTCAATCGCCACATTTAAGAAATAGTAAGATTTTGTTTATTTTTATTATTTTTAAACCATTGGAGTAGTAGAGGGTGCAGTCAAATACCACAACGCGTCGGGGAATAGAAATGATCAACAGAATACTGATTTCGTCGATCACATCAACCACTAAAATTGCAATTTGCGAGTTGTAAGTTTCAATAACTATTTGGTTAAATCGACTACCTTTCTCTCGGGAGGCTTGTATGCCATCATGATATCTCCTACCGTAGAAAGAGAAGTGGTGAGTGTGAATGGATTGTGAAGATGGAAAGCTCCTGCTTAGTTCTAATTGGTTTCTACTTGTGCCCTTTTTCTTTTGCGGTAGACTACTTTGTGCGTTTTTTTTCATGTCTCCAAACGCTTTTTCACTACAAATCCATGCAACTTTAGGCCGCGATATTCTTTAGGCCGTCATATTAAAAATTTGGTATGCAAATAGATAAATTGGCAAGCCAATAAATATTGTAATTTTAAGGAAACAAAAAGAAACTTGGCAAGCAAATGGTAACCCAGAATTAAAGTTGGTAATCAATTGAAAAAAAAAATTGATAACTCATTTAAAAATTGAATATTGGCAATTCAAATAAGAGCTGATAAATTGAGGCGTTAGTAGAAATGCAAATAAAAGTGGGTGAAAAGCAAAGCAATTGTGATGGTTGATTCAGTGTTGTAAGGATTAATTCCAAGTGGGTTTTTGAACACCTGGTTACCGGTTAAATCCTTAAGTCGTTCCTTAGCCTCTGAGAGGCTAGAAACATTCATATATACAACTAACACGTTCAGTATAAACTTTTCAATTTGACCAATATAATCCTAATATTTTGTGTAACTACATTGGTGGTCGAAAAATGCTAATGTAGCAATTCACTTGCTATCAGCCATCCAACATGTCCACGATTAGCATTTGACATCGAAGAACCTAGCTATCATTTTCATTTTTTAATTTTCCAAAATTTTTTATTTTCTTTCTCTATTTTTTTTCCCAAATACACATCAATTTCCTTCTATTGTTGATTTCGCTTAAGGTTTTCCAAAAAATAAGAGGAGAGGCAGAGAAGAAAAGAGAGATTGGGAAGGAGAAAAGAGAGAAAGGAGGTGGAGAAGAGGGGGAAGAGAGAATGAGGAGAGAGAGAAGAGAAGGAAGGAGAAGGGGAAGAAGCGAGGAGAGTAAGGAAGGAGGAGAGGGAAGGGGGAAGGAGGGAGAAGAGAGAGAAGACGGAGGAGGAGGAGGGCAAGAAGGGAGAGAAGAGGGAGTGTGAAGAGGAGGGAGAGAGAGAGGCAGAGAGGAGAGACAGTAGGGCGAGGAAAGAGAGAGGAGAGGGAGAGAGGGAGGAGAGAGAGGGAGAGAGAGGAGGGGAGGGGAGAGGGAAAGAGAAGAGAAGTGGAAAAGAGGAAAGGGCTGAAGGAGAGGGGGAGGTAATGGTGTGGGAGTGGAGAGAGGAGGAGGGAGAAGAGAGAGAGAAAGGGGAGGGAGGGGCAGCGAGAACGGATAGAGGAGGGGAAGAGAGGAGGGAAGAGAGAGGAAGGAGCGAGGGAAGAAGGAGGGTAAGAGGGCGGAGAAAAAGAGAGAGAGAGGGGCAAGAAGAGGGGAGGAGAGGAAGAGAGTAGAGAGGTTGAGGGGGAGAGGAGAGGGGAAGGAAAGAGGGAGGACGGAGAATCGAAGGAGGAGAAAGGAGGGGGAGAGAGGAATGAGGGGAAGAGAAGAAGAAGAGAGAAGGGGGAGGAGGGGGAGGGAGTAGAGAAAGAAAGAGGAGAGAAAGCAAGGAAAGAGAAGGGGAAGGGGAGAAACGAAGAGGAAGAAAGAAGGGGGAGGGAGAAAGGAAGAGAAAGAAAGGAGAAGGGAGAGAGGAGAGCAAGGGAGGAGAGGGGGGAGAGGGGGGCGGAAGGAGAGAAGAGGAGAGAGGAGGGAGAAGAGGAGAGAGGGGAGAGAGAAGGGGAAGAAGAGGAAGGAACGAGGAGCGGAGAGGGAGAGAGGAAGGAGAGAGAAGTAGGGAAAGAAGAGGGAGAGGGAGGATGAAGGAAGGTGAACGAGGAGGGGGAGAGGAGGAAGGAGAGAGGAGAAGAGGGAGGAGGAGAGAAGGAGGGAGAGGAGAGGGGGGAGGGAGACAAGGAGAGGGAGAGGCGAAGGAGAAGAAGAGAACAGAAGCAGAAAAGGAAGAAGAGAGAGGGAGAGAAGGGGGAGGAGTGGAAGAGGGGAGAGAGAGAGAGAGGATAGGGAAGTGGAGAGAAACGGAAGAGAGGGGAGAAAGAGGAGGAGGAGAGAAGAGAAGAGAGGGGGGGGGAGCGGAGAGAGGGGGGGGAGGAAGGGTAGAGAAAGAGAGGGAAGAGGAGAGAGAAGAGAGAGGAGAGGAAGAAGGAGAAGAGGAGAGCGAAGAGAGGAAGGGGAGAGGGAAGAGAGAGGGGAGGGGAGAGGAGAGAGGAGAAAAGGAAAGAAGAGTGGGGAGGAGAAAGGAAGAATGGGAGACCGAGGAGGAGAGGAGAGAAGAGAGAGAGAAAGAGGAGAGAGAGGAAGAGAAGGAGATAGGGGAGAGAGGAGGGAGAGGATGGGAGGAAAGAGGAAGGAGGGAAGGAGAGGAGAGGAAGGAGAAGAGGAGAAGAGGGGAGGAGAGGAGAGAGAAAGAAGAGTGGAGTGAAGAGAGGGGGAGAGAAGGGAGAAGAGGGAGGAGGAGGAGCGAGCAAGAGAAGAAGGGAGAGGAGGAAGGGTAGGGAGAGGGGAAAGGAGAGAGGGAGAAGGAAGAGAAGGAGGAAGGGGGAGTGAGTAGAGAACGAAAGAGGAGAAAGGAGGAGAAGAGGAAGAGAAGCAAGAGGAGAGGGAGAAGAGAAGAAAGAGGAAGAAGGAAAAGAAAGAAAGAGGAGGAGGAGAGAAAAGGAAGAGAGGAAGAAAGAGAGAAAGGAGAGGAGGGAAAGAGGGGAGGAGGCAGGGTAAGAGAGAGGGGAAGCTAAGGGAGGAGAGGGAAGGAGGGGAGAAGAGGAGAGGACAGAGAGAGAGGAGAATGAAGAGAAAAGGGAGAGAAAGAGAGAGAGTTGAAAGGGTAGATGGGAGAGGGAGGAGGGGGGAGAAGAGAGAAGGGAGGAAGAGGAGTGGAGAGGAAGAAAGAGAGGACGGAACGAGAGAGGGAGTAGAGTAGGCAAGGAAGAGAGAGAGGGGAGGAGGAGAAAGAGAGGAGGTGAAGTAGTGAGGGAGCAAGAGAAGAGAGGAGAGAGAGGAGGGAGGGGAGAGGGGAGAGTAGAAGGAGAAGAAGGAAAGGGAGGGAGGAGAGAGAGGAGGGAGGGGGGGAAGGGGAGGGCGGAGAAAGTAGGGAGGAAGAGGAAGGAAAGAAGGGGGAAAGGAGGGGGAGAAGATAGAGAGCGATAGAAGAGAGGGGAGGACAACAGGGAAGGGAGAGGGAGAGAGGAGGGAGGAGAAAGGGGGAAGAGAGCAGAGGAGAAGAGAAGGAAAGAAGAAGAGGAGTGGAAAGGGGAAGGAAGAGGAAAAAGAAAGGAGGAAGAGAAGAGCGGAGAAGGGAGAGGGGAGGAGGAGAAAGAAAGGAAGGAGGGAGAGGAAGAGAGCGGAGAGGAGGCAGAGAAGGAGGAGAAAGAGGTGAGGAAGGAAGAGTGGAAAAGCAAAGAAGGTAAGCGGGGAAGAAGCATAGCAAAAGGAAGGGGGAGGGGAGAAGGGGGAAGGAGGAGCGAGAGAGAAGAAGAGAGGAGAAGGGGAGGAGGGAGAAGAAGTAGAGAAGGAGAGGAGGGAGATGGAAGGAAAGAGGAGAGACGAGAGGCAAGAGAGATAAAGGAGAAGAAGAAGAAGAAAAGGAGGTAGAAATAAAAAGGAGAGAGAAGAAGAGAAAGGGGGAGAGAAGGAAGAAGAAGAGGAGAGCCAAGGGTACTTCAAAAGAAAGAAGGGGGGAGGAAGAGACGAGGGAGGAGGGAAGAGAGGAGAGACGGAGGAGAGAGGTAGGAGGTTGAGAGGAGGAAAAAGAGGAAGGAAAGAGAGAGGGGGAGGGAAGGAAGAAGAGGAGAAGGAAAGAAGATGCAAGAGTAGCAGGAAGAGAGGGAGTTCCAAAGGAGGGAGAATAGAAGGAGAGAGGAGGGGAATGAAGAGAGGGGGAAATAGAGGAAGAGAGGTGGGAGGAGAGGGAGAAGAGAGGAAGAGGGAAGGAGGAGAAGCAAAGTAGAGGCGGAGATGGAGGAGAAGAGAAGGAGAGAGAGAGAGGGGAGAGAGAGGAAGTAGAGAAGAAAGGGAGAGAAGAGGAAAGAGGAGAGAAGAGGAGGGAGAGATGAGAGGTAAGGGCGAAAGGGAGAAGAGAGAGAGGAAGGGGGGAAGAGAGGAGAGGAGAGAAGAGTAGAGGAGAGAGAGAGAGAGGGAGAAAAGAAAAGAGAGAGAGGGAGGGGGAAGAAGGGAGGAGGGAGAGTGTAAGAGGGAAGAGAGGAGTAGAGAAGGAAAGAGAGGAGAAGAAGGGAGAGAGAGACAGAGAGAGAGAGAGGGGGAGGAGGAGAGGAGAAGGGGAAGAGAGAAAGAGGAAAGGAGGGAAAGAGGGAGAGAGGAGAGGAGAAGAGGAGAGGGAAAGAGGATAGAAAGGAGAGGAGGGGATAAGAGGAGTGTGCTCAGGGAAGGAAGAGAAAACGAGTGGGAAGGGGGGAAGGGGAGAAGGACGAGGAGAAGTGGAGAGAAAGAGAGAGAGAGGGAGAGGGGGGAAAGAAAGTTAGAGGAAGCGAGAAAGAGCAGGGAAAGAGAAGGTAGAGTGGAGTGAGTGGGAGGAGAGGGGGGGGAGAGGGAGAGGAAATGGGAAGGAGAGGGGAGGGGAGAGGAGAGAAGAGAGAAGAAGGGAGGAAGAGAGGGAGAAGAAGGAGGATAGAAAAGAAGGAAGGGAAGGGAGAAGGGAGGGGAGGAAGAGAAGGGAGGAGAGGAAGGAAGAGAGGGGGGGGAGAGAGCAGAGGAAGGGAGGAGAGAGAAGAGAGGAGAGACAAGAGGTTCCAAAGAGGAGAGAGAAGAGGATAGGAGTGAAGAGGAAGGAAGGGAGAGGGAGAGAGAGAAGGAGAGAGAAGGGAGTGAGAAAAGTAAAGGGAAGGCAAGGGAGGGAAGAGAGAAAAAGAGAAGGACGAGGGAGAGAGAGAGGGAGAGGAGCGGAGGGGGAAGAGATGAGGAGGAAAGAGGGGGGAGAAGGAGGAGGGGGAGGAAGCAGGGGGGAGAGGGGGAGAAGAGAAGAGAGAAAGGGGACTGGGTGAAGAGTAGGATAGAGAAGAGAGGAGAGAAATGGGAGGAGAGGAAGAGAGAGGGGGGGGAGAAGTAAAGGTAGGGCAGGAGAGAGTGGAGGGAAGATGGAGAGAGGGAGTATAAGAGAGGGAAAGTGAACAAGGAGAGAGGAGGAGAGGAGGAAAGAGAAAGTGAGAGAGAGGGGGGGAGAGGGAGCAAGAGAAGGAGAGGAGGAGAAAAGAGGAAGAGAGAGAGGAGAAGAGGGGGAAGGGGAAGGGAGGAGGAGAAGAGCAAGAGTGAGATAGGGAAGAGAGGAGAGGAGGAGTAAGGAAGAAGGAGGAAAGGAGGAGGAGGAGGGCGGGGAGAGAGAGTGAGGGAGGCGAAGGAGGAGGGAATACGGAGAGGAGAGAAGAAGAAAGAGACAGGGAAAGGAGGGAAGGAGGAGGAGGAGGAGAGGGAGGAATAAGGGGAGAAAGCAAGAAATGAGAGAAAGGAGAAATAGAGAGAAGCAGAGGAAGAGAGAAAGGAGGGTGGGGGTGGGGGTGTGGGAAAGAGAGGAAGAGAAAGAGGAGAGAGAGGAGCACACAGAAGGGGAGGCGGAACGAGGAGCAAGGAGGAAGAGAGGGAGGAGAGAGAGGAGGGGACGTCAGAGAGAGAAGGGTAGGAGAGAGAAGAGGAGGGGAAAAGGAGGAGGAGGGAGGAAGAAAGTGAGGAGGAAGACAGGGGGAGGAGGGAGAGAGAAGAGGGGAAGAGGGGGAGGGAAGAGGGTGGATAGAGAGGGGAGAGGAGAGAGACAAGAGGAGAGGGAGGGGAAGAAAAAGACATAGGGAGAAGAGGGTAGAGGGGAGGGAGAAGAGGAGCAGAGAGGAGAGATAGAAGAAAGAGGAGGATAGAGAGGTGACAGGGAAAAGAGTGAGAGAGAAGCAGGAGAAGAGGAGAGAAGGACGAGGGAAGAGCAGGGACGAGAGTGAGGAAGAGGGGAGGGCAATCGGAGGAGAAAGCGAGGGAGGAGAGAAGAGGTAGAAGAAGCGAGAGGGGTAGAGGGAGAGGGGGGAAAGAGAGGAGAGGGCAACGGGGGAGAAGACGGAAAGTGGAGAGAGGAGAGAAGGTAGGAGGAAAAGGAGGAGAAGAAGAGAGGGGCGAAGGCGGAAGAGAGGAGGAAGAAGATGGAAGAGGGGAGAGCAAGAGAGAGGGAGGAAAAAGTGAAAGAGGAGAGGGAGAAAAGGGGGAGAAGGAAGGAGAAGAGGGAGAGGGAGAGTCAGGGGAGACGGAGATGTGAAAGGTCCAAAGAAGAGGGAGGAAGAGAAGAGAAGACGAAGGGGGAGGGCAAGAGAGATGAAGCTGAAGGGAAGGAAGAGAGGGAAGGCGAGAAGGAGGGAAAGGGGAAGAGGGGGAGAGGAAAGAAGGAAGGAGAGAGAGAGCAGAAAAAAAGAGAAAAAGGGGAGAAAGGGGAGAGGAGAGAGGGAGAGAAAGAAAAGGAGGGGGAGAGGGAGAAGAGGGGAGAGAAGAAGGAGAAGGAGAAGAGGAGGAGAGAAGGAAGGGAGGGAGAAGAGATAAGGAGAGGGTAGGAGAAGAATAGGGAGGGACAAGAGAGAGAAGAGAGGAGGGAGGAGAGGTAGGTAAAGGGGAAGCAGAGTAAGAGAGAGAGAAGAGGGAGTAAGAGAAGGGGAAGAGCGAAGAGGAGTGAGAGAGGGAGGGAAGAGGGAGAAGGGAGAAGAGGGAATGGAGGACGAGAGGGAAAGAGAGGGGGGAGAGAGGGAGAAAAGAGGAATAGAGGGGAGGAGGAGTAGAGAGGGAGGGGAGGAAAAGAGGAGAGAATGAAGCGAAGCGAGACGGAGAAGAGAGTGGGTAGGGAGGATTCCCAAATAAAAAGAGAGAGAGGATAGAGAGAGGAGAGGGCCAAAGAGAGGATTCATGGAGAAGAGAGGCGAGGAGAGGAAAGAGATGGAACAAAGAGAAGGGGAGGAGGTGGAGGGAAGAGATAGAGTGGAGAGGATAGAGCAGAAGCGAAAAGGAGGAAGGGAGGAAAGAAGAGAGGGGGAGGAAAGGCAAAGAGGAGGAGAGAGAGAGAAGAGAAGGGAGGAAGTAAGATGGAGTAGGAGGGAAGGAGAAGGGAGGACAGAGTGCGGAGAGGCGAGAGTTGGAAGAAGAGAGAAAGAGGGAGCAGAGGGAGAGAGGAGGAGGAAGGGTCAGGGAAGGGCGGAAAGGATGAGAAAGGGAGAAGAGAGAGGAGGGAAGGGAGAGGGGAGAAAAGAGCGGAGGAGGAAGGTGGGCGGCAGAAGAAGAGGTAGGGTCGAGGCGGGGGGGGGGAGAGGCGAGGAGGAGAGGGAAGGGAGGAGAGAGAGAGGGGGGGGGGCGGGGAGAGGAGAGGGAGGAGGGAGAGAGGGAAGAGAGGGGGAGAAGAAGAGAAGGGCGGAAGGGGGAGAAAGGGAGCGAGAGAGGAGAGAGAGAAGAGGCAGGGAGAAGAGGGGAAGAGGGAGAGGAAGAGAGGAGAGGAGAGAAGGAGAGAGCGAAGGAGGGAGGGGGATAGAGGGGAGGGCGGGAAGGAGTGAGAAGAGGTGAGAAAGGGAGGAGGGAGAGGGAGAGGGAAGGAAGAGGGAGGGAGAAGGGAAGGGAGGGAGAGAGTGAAAGAGGAAGAGGGAGCTTTGTTGAGAAGAGGAATAGAGAAAAGGTAGGAGGGGGAAGAGAGGGAGGTAAGGAGAGAAGGAGTAGAGGCGGAGGGGAGTAGAGAGGGGAAGGGATGAGGGAAGGGAGATGAGGAAGGAGGAGGAGAGGGGAGGAAGAAGAGAGAGGGATAGAGAGAGAGAAGAGGAGAGGAGAAGAGAGAGAGAGAAGAGGGAGAAGGAGAAGAGAAGAAAGGTGGAGAGGGGAGAAGAGGGAGAGAGAGAAGCGGAGAGAGAAGAGCAGAGAATATGAACGATGGGAAGGAGAGAGGAGAGGAGAGTAGGGGAGGAAGAGGAGAGCACAAGAAGAAGGAGTGAGAGAGGCAAGAAAGTCCGGTGAGCAAGTGAGGAGGAGAGGGAAGGTACGCTAGGGGAAAAGAGCCGAGAAAGGGCGAGGAGGGAGGAGAAGAGGAAGAAGAAAGGAAGAGTGGAAAGAGAGGAGTAAGAGAGAGAGAGGAGCGGGGGCTGGAGAGATCGAAGGCAAGGGGGAGTGAGAGAGATAGGATGAATAGAGGGCAAAAGGCAAGAGAGTGAGAGAGGTAGAGCGAGTTGGAATGGAGAAGGGAGAAGGGGGGTCGAGTAGATGAAGGGGTAGATTAGATTAGGTGCAGAGAGCAAAGAAGAAAGCGAGAAAGGAGTGAGTGAGAAGTGAAGCAAGAGAGATGGGAGGAGTAGGGAGGGTTGAGATACACGAGATAGGAGGAGGACGAAGGAGAGAGAGGTGTAAGTAGTAGAGATGGGAGAGAGCTGCAGTAGAGGAGTGAGGAGAAGAGTAGGGAGGAGATAAGTAAGGAGATGTAAATGTAGGGAGCAGCAAACTGAGTTAGGAAAGAAGGTGTAGGGAGCCAAATAAGGAGTAAGTAGGGATGCCGCATGAGGTAGGTAGGTGGGAGAAGAGAGAGGATTTGAAGAGGGAGGAAGAGAGAGTTAGATGAGGAGGGAGGCGGAGGAGAAGAAGGAAGAGAGAGAGGAGTAGGAGTGATGAAGAGGCAAGACAACTCTAGTGATGTGCAAAGGTAATGGGATGTAAGGAGATGTGGAGGGGAGAGGGTCAACAGAAGAGAAATAGGAGTGTGGAAGAGGACGAGGGAGAAGGGGGAGGCGGGAGAGAAGGCAGGGAAAATATGAGGAGCTGAGTGGGAGGTGAGAAAGAGTGAAGGGGAGAGGTAAGAGCAGGGAGTCCGAGCTGCGAGCGGGGGATGCGACTGAATGTGAAGAGCAAGGAAGGAGAGAGAGAGTGAAGAGAGAGAGGGGTGGGGAAGGAGAGAATGGGAGAAGGAGAAGTAGTTCAGGGTAGGATGAAGTGTCAAGAGAGCGGGTAAGGTAGAGGGAGAGGGATAGCGAGAATGAGTGTAGATAGGAGGGAGGATGTAATGGGGAGAGAAGAGGGTAGCAGAGGAGGGAGTATTTGACGATAGAAGGCAGTGTAAGAGTCCACACCTGTGAGGTGGAGGGTGAGGGTAAAGATATGGAGGCATGTTCAGTAGTGTATGAGGAGGAGGGGAGAGGTGGAGATAGAGTGAAGGATTAGAGAGAAGAGATGGGGGATGTAAGCGGGAGAGAAAAGAGTGGATGAGAAGGAGAGTGAGAAAATGAGAGAGAAAGGAGATGATCCATAGCTGTGTGTTTGAAGAGGAGAACGAGGGAGAGAAAGGAAGAGGAAGAAGACTGAAGAGGAGTAGAGGGGAGTAGAGGAAGGAGATATAAGAAGAGGTGCAGGTAAGCGAAACGGGAAGATAGAGTAATAATAGAATAAGGAAATAGGAAGATGATAGAAGAGGGAAACAGTAAGAGAGAGTAGATTGGTGAGAAGTAAATGGTAGAAAGGACGTGGTGGTTTGTGAGAGTTGAGAAGAGGAAGTTGAGAGGCGAGGAGTATAGAGAAATGGAGAGAATAAGATGAGCTTAGAGAAGGAAGAAGGAAGAGTATGAGTAGTAGTAGAGAAGAGCCAAATTAGCTAGAAAGAAAGAAAGAGGCAGGGTGAAGAGAGATGATAGTGGAGAAGGGGAAAGGTATGGAGAGATGGAGGAGAAGATAAGGGAAAGGAGAGGAGAGGCAGAGTTGAGAGAGATGATGGACGAGGGAAGAGAGAAGAGTGAATAGAAGGACGGTGGGGGGGAGTAGACGAGTGAGAGAGAGAAGGGAGAAGAGAGTGTGAAAAGAGGGGAGAGGGAGACGATAGGAGGGGACAATAGTAGAAGGGTAATGAGTCTAAAACGCGTAGAGTTTTAGCAGGGAGATGTGAGTGATGAAGGAGGAGGAGGGAAAAGGGGAGCAATCAGAGTGTGGGTATGGAGGAGAGTGAGAGGTGATAGAGAGGCGGGTGAAATGACAGTAAGAGAAGTCGTAAGAAATAAGATTAGAGAGAGAAGTGGATCGAGAAGGAGGAGGAGATGTTAGGCACAGAGAGAAAATAAAAACAGTGTGAGGAGTAGCAAATTGGTGCAGAGGGAAAAGAGAAGCGTTGGGAGCAAGATGGATAGAATAGATTGTTTATTGTGAAGTTATGAAGGAGAGAGGGACATGAAAAAGGGAGAAGGGAATGAGAAGAGAGTTAAAGTAGAGTAACGCAGTAGCGGATCGTTATGAGTAAGAAGAAAGAAGGAGAATGAGGAGCAGTGGGAGAGAAGCTGTTGTAGGCTAGATATCGTGCAGAAGAGAGGAGGTATTAGGCCGATAAGATGTCAGAATGCGTTGTGAAAGAGGAAAGAGGGTGAGTATGTCAAAAGAGAATAGAGACATGCAAATGAGATGGAAGGAGAAGATAGGGAAAAGGAAGGAGTAGACGGTTGTAGGTAGAGAGAGATAAAATAGATGTTGCTGACGGGTGGAAGGACGAGAGTGTGTAGGGAGTGTGAGTGGTGAGATGGATAGGAAAAGGTATAGAGAGGGAGGAGAGAGAGTGAGAGTGGAAGATTGTAGGAGCTAAAGATGATAGAATGAGCTAGAAGCGTGAGGATGGTGTAGAGAAGAATGAATGAGATCAAGATATAGGAGAAGCAGTGATGAGGCAAGAAGCAGGGTAAAGAGGAAGGGGATGTGTTATAGTATTATTGTGAGGGAAAGGGAGGAGGGTATTGAGAAGAGAAGAGAGTAGGAGGAAGGAGTAGATGAAAGGGGGGTGACTTGAAGAGGAGGAGAGAGGTAGGCAGGAAGGAGTAGGAAAGAAGTGGACGAGGAGAAAATAAACAGTGTGTGAGAGAGGAAGATGAGGAGTGAGAAGAGAGGGGAGTATCGGGAGGGTTAAATCGGGGTGAGCAGGTGTGTAGTGTGGAGAAGGAGAAGATATGAAGGAGGATAGGAGAGAGAGGAAGTAAAGGGGAGAATGAGAGAAAGATCGAAGGAAGCAGAAGTGAAAGAAGAAGGAAGAGTGCAAAAGAGTAAGTTGGCTATGTATATGGATGGAGGGGTAGAGAGCAGTGGGAGAAGAGAGTAGCGATGGCAGAAAGGGAGGAATTGGATGGGAGGAGAGAGTGTGATATAGAAGGAGGTGCGTGGAGATGTAGAGGGCGACTGGAGAAGGTTAGGAGAGGAGGTGCTAGAGAATTAGAAGAGGAAATGTAGGAGGTCCAGGAGATGATTGGAGGTGAATAGCGAGAGTTAATAGATGAAGAGATGCGAGGTTGAGAGTGGGAGTATATAGAGAGGAAGAGAAAGAGAGATAGAGGATGCTAGAGAGGAGGAGAGAGTTTTTTGGATGCTGTGAGCAGTGGATAGAGGATAAGGCATAAAGGGCAAGGTGACGTGAGAGATGCACGGGACTCAGAATGAAATAGTAGAGAGGACATTAAGACAGTGTGGCATAAGCAGAGGGAGATGGAAGCTGGAGATAGTATTAAGAGGAGAGACAAGAGAGAGATAAGGCGCGAAAGATAGGGCCAAGGTAGGGGGTGAGTGAGGAGAGTAGAATGAATGAGAGAGGGTAGAGAGGAGAAGTGAGATGAGACCATAAGCAGGATTAAGAGGGGAGTTGAGTATGAAGAGTAAGGAGGGGGTGTATGTGTGTGTGAGGGGTGAGTTGAGAGTTGGAGAGAATAGAGCGAATGATTAGGGTCATAGAAGGGAGTTAAGAGTGAGAGAGAGGCGAAGACAGGATAGAGTGGAGGGTACGAGGGACAGGATCAGAAAGGCACTATGAGATCGTATGAGAGTAAAGTAGGAAAGGTAGAGTGTCGAGGTAATAAGAAGTAAGTGTACGGCCAGGATGGAATTGATGAGGAGAGAGGAAGCAGAAAGCATATGTGGAGGTATAAGAAAGAAGGGAATAGGAGTATACTGAGAAGAGGGAGAGATGAGCAGGATAAGTAGATAGGGTGTGGGGGAAGTATAGTGACGAAGGTTAGATGGGTAGAAGAAGGATATGATGCAGGAGTGAGGAGGAGAGTGATAGAGAAATGATTAGAGGAAGGAAAGGAGAGAGGGGGAAGTAGATGGATAAGGAGATAATGTGATCTAACGTGGTAGAGAAGAGTAGGGGAGAGAGGGAGATAAGGGATAGTGAGTAGGCAGAAAAGAGCCGAAGCGTGGCTGAAAGAGGAGGTATGTGGAGATGTAAGAAAAAGACTAGGAGGAGCATGAGATAGTACAGAGCATGATGAGCAATAATTGATGTAGGAACAGAAAGGGGGAGGAGAAGAAGAGGGAGGGAAGATGATAGGCAAAGGATACTAAGTTTGGGTAGAGGAAAGAGAAGATCAAGATCGGAAGGTTGTGAGAGGTCAAGTGATGATAGGATAGGAAAGGGGTAACGATTGGAAGAAAGGTGGAAGTCTCCTGGGTTGTTTAGGCATGAATAGGATAGAGAGGGAGACGCGGGAGAGAAATTGGGTTAGGGAGAAGTTGAAGTGAGGAGCTAGTGAAATGAGAGAGACAGTAGAGGAAGAGAGAAGAGAAGAGGAGGAGTGTAGTAGAGAAGAGGGAGCCTTGTGTGAATGTGTGAAAGAATAGGGAAGTGAAAGGTGAAAAGGGATTGGCAGGACTAGATATAATCGTCTGCTATGTGGATGAAGGAGAGTATAGCGAATCAAAAAGGAGAGAGAAGGATGAGAAAGTAGGAGATTTAAAGAAGGGAAGAATAGATGAGGGGGGCGGGAAGGAGATTATGAGTGGTTTAGAGTATGAGAGATGCGATGGAGGAGAGGACCGTTTAGACGAGGTTATATGAGAAGTAGCAGGGATAGGGAGTAGATGAGAAGGGGAGTTAGAGAGGAGCTGAGTATGCTGAGAGTGGATAAAAAAAAAAAAGGGAGTAAGAGATATAGGAGGGAAGAGAGATAGAAGAGTAGATAGGTGAGATGAAAGAGAGCGTGAAGTTAAGAGAGGTAGTGAAGAAAAGAGGTGAGAGGGAATGAGAGTTGGGAGCAGGATAGAGACTAGGTTGTCTGGGAGAGAGAGAGTCAAAAGGAGGGAGGAGGAAGTGAGGAGTGAGAGATGAGAAGAGATGGTTGTGAGAATGTAGTAGAGGGAGTAGAGAGTAGAGTGAGTAAATAGGGATTATGATAGAGTGTAGGGGTAGTGGAAGAGGAGAGTGGAATGGGTGGAGCTAGTGATAGAGGAATAAGGTGGTGTAGGAAGGAGGGTAGCAGAAGGCAGGTGAGCGTAGGTAGTAACGAGATGTCACGTAATGTCAGTGGGTATGAGGTGGATGAGTAAGGTGGAGCAGCTGTGTAGCGGAATTTCGTGAGTAAGAGGAATCAGGGGAGAGGAGTGTTAGAAGAGTGAAGTCGCCTTATGATGATATCTATAGCGGGAGGATCAGCGGGGGATTACTGATCAGTGTGGATGCGATTAGAAAGATATGCAGTGTGAGACGGTTGCAAAGTATGAAGTAAGAATCCCACTATAAGACCCGTGTACTCGTCATAGAAGCGAATGGTTAACTTCGGTAGGAGATGATTAGGATAAAGTGTGAGAGACAATGTAGCTATAAGATTGAGAAGATGATCGGAGAAGGAGGAGATGATCGTTTTGTACGGAAGTTGATGAGATTATTTATACTATTCTCCATACCTCGGGCAGATGAGAGGTGGGGAGAGGTCTTTTATCCGATGCAGTTAAATGGACTTAGATATTCGGGCAGTCTATGTAAGAAAGAGAGTGAGGATGTTGGGAGGCCTGATTGAATTGATGATGCTGTTTGTTCGTGAGCACATTGAAACTAGGTAGAGATGGCAAGCAGTATGTTGCGGAAACCGGACGAGCTACTTTTTTTGAACGAGATTCGCGTAATGAAGTGGACGAAGAGGTGGTGTGAATAGTGGCTGCCCAGAGTGAAAATTGTATTAACCACTGTTTTGACGGCTGGTACAGGAAGAAAGCGGAAGAGCTACGCCTAGGAAAGATAGGAAGAGCGGAATGCGGAAGCGCGCCCGAGTGAAGGTATAATCTAAGGGTGCATATGGGAGTTGGGTTAGTATGGAGGTAGCAGGGGATTAAGACAGCAGTATGGTGTATTTAGGTATAGGTAAATGTAATGGATGCTGCTCGTGATTGGGGAATAGCGGAGAGAGCGAGAAAGATGTAAAGGAAAGAACAGAGGAGAGGAGCCTGAAGACATGGAAGCAATAGTAATAGTAGACGATGCGAAGAGAGAGGATAGAAGGACTAGGGGGGAAAGACGAGAGAGTAAGAAGTAGATGGGGAACGGACGGGGGGAGACAATGGAAAGCGTGTAGGTTGGGTAAGAAGTGAAGCGAGTAGTGACTATCGTTGGAGAAGAAGTGAAAGATACGTGTAAAAAGGAAAGAGAGAGAGACGGAGTGAGAGGACTGACGGTAAGGATTCGAAAGCGAGTTAAGTAGAGAGTAGTGGGATAGGAAGAAGAGAACGGGCGAGCAGTCAGGAGGAGTTAGAGGAGGCAGCGACGTGAATGGTAAAAAGAGGATGACAGGAGCTGAGTTGTAGGAGTGTCCGTGACGGGTAGTAGTTGAGGTAGTGGAAAGTGGGAGATAATAATCGTTCGAATACCCGGTTAGCAGAGTAACCAGAAGGGTAGAGGGTGGTGTGCAGAAGAGGAGATAGAGCGTGAGTAAGTTAGTGTGAGAAGGAGTAGCTGGGAGAGAGAGTAGAGGAAGAGAGAGGATGAGGGAAGAGAGTGAGATCACAATAGAGGAGAGAGAGTGAGAGTACGAGGGAAGTCGTAAGAGTCGGATGATGTGCAGTAGCTAGGATGGGGTGAGTATGAGAGGAGAAGCTGAAGGAGAGGGGGAGAAGAGAGAAGATAGAGGGCACAGGACAGTAGCAGGTAGGAGGTAGAGAGGCAGGTGGACGAGTAGAGAAGAAGAGGAACAGTAAGTAGAGGGGCGGAGAGGAGAGTACAAGGGGGGGGGGAGAGGAGGACGCGCAGGGGGGGGGTAGTAGGGAGAGACAGTGAGAGAGATGAAGAGAGAGAGGGGGAAGATAGCGAAGGAGCAGGAGAGGAAATGTGGAGAAAGGCGGAGGAATCGCCGAAAGACGAGGAAGAGAGAGGGGCAGATAGCACAGATAGCGTGTGGAGTAGAAGAGAGTGGCAGTGGTGGGAGAGAGGAACAGAGAGCGCGAGAGGAAATAGCAACGGAAGGGATAGCATAGAGAGAGAGGAGTAGATCTATACTAGGAGGAGTTGTGGGGCGAGACTAGTTTGTGGACAGATCTATCTTATAAGAGTAAATCGAAGTGTTCCAAGTGAGAAGTATGTCTGAGGGAAAGCGAAGCAGAGGGAAGGAGGGTAATGCATAGGAGTGAAAGTGCGTGTGAAGATATTGAGAGTTACACTGTACACGCATTAGAGGGGTATGAAAGGGTGGACTAAGAAAGGTGAAACGAGAAGTAGAGTAGAGGGAGGGGAAGACAAGAGGTAGGGGAGAGAAAGGGGGAGGAGAGTTTATGGAAGCAGAGTGAGTGGAACCGATGCGAGAGAGTTGTGAGTGAAAAGTAGTGAAGAAAGCTCGAAAAAGCAGAGTGAGAAAGGCGAAGCGGAAGAACGGAGAGAAGAGAGTAGGAGGGTGCAGAGTGGATGTTGACGACTATGCATAAGGTGCAGACAGAGTGTTAACTGCTTGACTACGGTGTATTCTGGTAGAGGTGGGGGGTTGATGGTTATGAATCGCCATAGTTTTAGAAGTATCACTAGTATCTGAATGAGTTGATGGTGGGGCGGTATCTTGTAGGCATTAAGGACGGCAAATGGCGAAGTATTTAGTTGTGCAGGAAGCAGATGACATGGCGTAGGGGGGAAGAGGCAGGGGGGAGGTGGGGAGATGAAAAATGAGGTAGAATAATAGAGAGATGAGGCGGGATAATTAGGTGTCGGTCTGGAGTAGTTTCTCTAACAGGTGTTGATAGTCGGGTAGAGGGTATGGGTCTAATGTTAGCAGTAGTGTTAGAGTGGAAAGTGGGGAGGTAGGTGGTAACGAGTAGATAGTGCTTGTAGCACGATTGAATTCCAGGTGGACAAGAGTGTTGCATGCCGTGGGATGTGTGAGTGACTAGAGGGAGAAGGGTCATTAGAGAGGATGGAGAAAAGACACGCATGCCGGTAATAAGTGGATAGGAGCAGTAGAGTGATGAGAAGTGGAAGATGTGAGTGCGCTGTGTGTGGGGGCATAGAAACGGAGGTGTAACGTGTGTAGTTAGTGGCCGGTGACACTGCTGGCGCGGGCGGGCGTTGCTTAGAAGAGAGGAGAGCATGCGGGTGTGTGTGTAAATTGGATGAATGGGGAGAGCGATATGAAAGGCGTAGGAGTCTGTGAAGGGAAAGACGAGGACAGGCGTAAGAAATTTGAGAGGAGATAGCGGAAGGTGTGAGGAAGCGCGAAAGAGTGTGTGCAGGGTAGATGGAGAGAGGAAGAGGTAGAGAGGAGGGAAGAAAAAACGAAGGTTAAGAGGTGGGCAGTAGGGAGGAGAGCAAAAGATAGTGGAGAGGAGCAAGAAGAGGTTTACTGCGTGGGAGGTCGCGTAGGAGGAGAGAGCGGGGAGGTGCACGCATGGGATAGATGGAGGAGGATCGCGTCAGATGTTCAGGACTGGACAGACTCGGCGAGGAAGGGGGGGGGGGGGGGTGGGGTGGAGGGAGAGCGAGGAAGGGGCAGGGAAGGAGACAAAGGAAGCGCGGACGAAGAAAGGAGGGCGCGAGATAGCGAGAAAGAGGTGGGAGTGAAATACTGAGAGATTGAAGAGGAGGAGGATATATAGCCTTATATGCTTTTATTCCTTCCGTCGACGAGGCTTTTATAATGCAGATGAGAGGATCATTTCCTTCATTCTTTCTTTCTCTATGATATCTTTTCTAGTCTTAATGCATTTTATTTTTATTTTAATCTTACTCCTTCTTTCTCTGCCTCTGACTTCTCTCGCCTTTTACTACTCCTTTATTTCTATATTCGTCTTCTCCGTCTCCTCCTTAATGTTTTATTTTCTCTGTCTTCCCTTTTTCCCTACTATCTATATTCATCTATTCTTTTACTTCTATCGATCTATTTCCATCCATCTTCTATCTATTTCTATTTACTACTTTCTTTACCCTTCTTTTCTTCTTTCTCTCTTCATTCTTACTATTCTTCTTCTCTATTCTTGACTCTATCTCTCCCCTCTTTACTTCCATATCTCTCCTCTCCTGCCTCTTCCCCTTCTTT
>JAGVVM010005045.1:0-18323 GCA_019149425.1 Psidium friedrichsthalianum
AAGAAGATGGATGCATAAATGTATTATGATGATGGGAACTAAAGCAGTCCCTAATAATTTGTTCTTTGCCCACAGCACATGAAGTTTGACTTAGGGTTCTTGCTAACTGCTTCTCCAATCCTTCCTTCGCTTTGGTGGTTGAGCGAAAGACTGTCATGTTCGTCCACCTCAATCCCGAGGGTGATTCATATTCTAAGACCATGAATACTCTTTAACTTTTCCCAGTTAGAGGCGGTATTGAGCTAGGAACTACTCCGATAATCAAGACTGTAGAGAACATGTATATATGTAGTAGTGTAATACCGTAGAACACTCATAATTATGTTCTCGATGTTTTTTTTTTTGGGTCAAAAGCTGTTCTCAATGAGTTGAAAAGTGAAGCTCGAATTCCGATTGTCATTGTCGTTATTGCTAGGGTTTATGTGCAAACTCTGTTTAAACGTGGTGCTATTTAATGGAGTACGTCTCCAATATTCATCATTACATCTCAGACATACTCTTGGCCAAGTCTTCTAGAAATTAGTGAGCCTACACACTTCCCTGGCCAAGTCGACTGGAACTATGCTTAGAAAATCATCAAGAACATAATTAGTGAGCCTACACACTTTCCTGGTAAGTCTTTTGCATCACTATGCCACAAAAAGTTACGACAACCAAGACCTAAATCACTTTAATGACACTCTTGGCCAAGTAGGTCATCAAAGGAAAGGACAAAGATCATCCCAAAACAAGATAAAAGAGGATGATTGGAGCATAAACATGCACAAGTTTATAAAAACCTATATATACAGCCAGGCTCAAGCCTAAGTATAAACTAGAGACACCTCTTGTCCTCACTCAACTTTCCGAAAAATTTGTAATAGTCTACAATTTTCAATTCACACCAAATGAATAACTTTTTCCCCACTAAATATCTCCAAACTCAACTAAGTGAATACTAAATGTTTTCATTTGACTTTCCCCACTAAACAGATACAGCTTCATAAACAATTCTAAAAGTCTGTAGGGGAAATAACTTACATAATGTGAATTGAAATGATATTTTTCAAGCTTAAGAATTCTATGCAAATAACATAACCATTGACCAAATTTTGCCCCATAAAGAAAAAATGTCTAGATCCATCTATCTTTATAGCCTAATTATGCCATCATGAAATTGATCTACTGAGCTCTTGTTCAAAAAGTAGTCCTATTAGACTAGTTATGTGCACGTATTACCAAAAACGACTTTGTCGCAAGGTGGACTTTGTTAAGCATAGTTCAGTCGCACAATTAAACATGAAAGACATGGTTCATCATGGAGGAAGGAAAAACAACATTTGAGGATAACAATCATACCTTCGGATCCTCAAAATGACCTAAGTAACAAAAGTTTAAAAAAGGAACGGTGTGAACAGGGCTAAATGAATGATTTGATTCAAGTTAAATGAGATGTTACATGGAATACCTCAGTATCTACACAAGTTTCCATAAACAGTTCTTCGATTCTGACTGAAACTTCTCTTCTAGAGCCTTGTACATGTCTTGTTGCTGCAAGCAAAGCTAATTAAGAAGTTACCGTAGCAATAGGGTCGTAGTGGTTGGAGAGTAGTAATTTCAAATGCGATCGAACATCTAAAATTCTCAGCTTGAATTAACATTTGCTGACTGATTATTTAAAATACTTTTCTCAACAAACACGCTATACGCTAAGTGAAGTTACAGGACTGGAATAGAATCACATGCTTTTCAACTCGGATGTATTGTGTCTCTCCCTAAACCAAGCTATTTATGTCGATCTCCCTATCGATTCTAATACGAGATAAAACACTGTTGAAAGATGAAAATTAGATCAGAACTCAGATCTACTAGTAGGTGTTAGGTGAAATAAACAGACAATATGTGGCCAAATCAGTCCTCCCTGAGTGAAGGTAAATTGAGGCTGGGATAAAAACAGATTAAACGATGCCTAAGCTAATAAGCAAACATGCAAGATAAGCTCAAAAAGCAAAAGGAATGAAAAGTAGTGACATTAAGTAAGTTGAGAATACTTGCACCAGGTAAAAGAGAACCTTTCTGTCATAAACTAGATGCTTCTCCAGGGGCTAAAGATCTGCTTGGTGTGATCTTCCTCTTCTGGCCCAATAAATTTTGTAAAGGAGTTCAGATCCATCTGCCTGCTTTCTTAAAGCCCTATGATGAGTCATAACAGGTTTCGTTATGTTTTTTGCCAATCTATCCATTATCAAATTTAGAAGATTTGGCATCCAGTTTCAATGAGCTCTGTCCCATCCAGTGAGGTAGAAGGAAAAAAACGTGTTTTTTGTTTGATAAGGCTAAGTGTGTTTAGTATGTCTGAGAGATGTTACCAGGAGGTCGAGGGTTTACTGTGCTGTGTTCAGACCCTAAGTTTTTCTGGAACTCATTACGATGTGATCGTGCTTTATGAATAAAGTATTACCGGGTTGAATTGGAATATGGGATTTCAAATAGTATTCACACAATTGGCGAGTTTCTTTGTTGCTATGCTCTGGAATCAACTTAGAAACTGATGTAGCTTGGGCAAGATTTCCTTCTATTTATTGCAGCAGAAGAAGAGGCAACACATGAGAACAGAGAATTTCAATAGTTAATGTCTTTGAGGATTACTTTTCAGCTCCTCATGAGGTCAGAAATCACCTTGTTTGTTAGAGCTTGCTTGTGCTTGGGGGATTTTTAGCCCCAAAATTTTGCCTAATTTCTTGATTTTGTTACTTATTGATTGGCGTCAAATGCTAAAATTTGCTCCTCTAACTTTTGGCGTTTGGGTGAAAATTTATTGAAAGTTCTAGGATTTCCATTTAAAGTGCGACAAATGCTATTTAACATGTTTTTGTCTATAAATTTCCTGTTTTTTAGGTAGAAGCAAATAATTGACAGAAACTTGCGAGTTCCAGATTTAATACTAGTCAAAGCTAAAATTCGGAGACCATGCCTAAAGCCTATGCCGTTGCCTGGAGCCTATGTCAACATACTCTAATTTCCCTGTACATGCTCCAGACTATTCCTCCTGAGACATGGATGTTAAGTTTCATTAAGGTCATTCTTATATGAAGATGCTCTAATCCTTCCATATCAATAAATCCCCTTCAGGCATCAGTTATTATAGGCCCTTCACCCTCACTTTTGAGTTAGTATTTTTGTTGCTTGCATGCAATATGAACCATCGTTTAAGTTTCTGGATTAGGAAAAAATCACTTGGTGTTGTGGCATCAAGTTTCCATAGATCAGACGATTAGAATCTGATGACAACTTTGGCCACAAATCTGTCAACGCAGTCCTTTGATCTGTGTAAAGATGCTTTTTTCAATCGTGTACATTCTGAAACTTTTTCTTATACATGAAAAATTATCTGAAAACCAGAGCTCACTTGTGTTGCTGTTGCTTAATTGAAAGGAAGAAATTCTATATTTACATGGAATTATCGTTCTCATTCATTGGCTTGAGGAGAAATTGTTGCTGCATCAAAAGATTTTTCCTCACCAGAAGGCAAGTGATTCTTGAAGGATGGGCATGCTTGTTGTCTAGACTGCACAGAACGAAGTCTGGTTGGTGAAGTGACAGGTTTAGGCGATCCTCTCCAACAACCAATGTAGTTGCATCAAGAAGAACATGCCATGAACTCCGGTGGGCCTCTGAAACCCAGTGCATGGAATATCGAGTCCCATTCACTTCTGCTGGGTAGGAAAATAGCCCCTTAGGACTGTGCTTGCATTTTCTGCGGAAATATTGGCTTAGCTGTGATCCCCTGATCCGCAGATCCAACCAAGTCTCTGGTGCAGAGATTATCTTTGATTCTTTGTAAGTAGCGAACTCCTTTATGTAATCCCCATCTTCTCCAATGATGGTCATGTAGCAGTTTCCCTTGAAAAAGGGATAGCTCTCACCTACCAACATCATGGCATCTTTGTAGCTTGGAGTGAAAAGAACAAGATAATCTTCATCAGGCAGTCCACAGAACTTCAGAACTTTATTTCGAGCTTGAATTTCGGGGATGGAGATGAAACTCCCAGGGAAGGAGGCCTTCTTGGTGAGGATGTCAAGTAACCTTGATGGCTCTAGCTGGGTTCTGTCTAGATCCGGGTGACTGCTTCCATAAGATGTCGTCAAGGGCTCTCTGAAGCCAGTCCGCGGTGATTTCCTTTTGTCATCAACTATGGGTTCAACTGGCTCCTCATTAATGCAAAGCTTGGAGAGATCTATTTGTTCACCTTCAACAAGTCCAGCATATTGTGGATATTTTGCCAGCACGTATTGTTCAACATATTGCATCTCTGTTTGGGTGATTGGTCCGGACCATCTAAGGTCTAGACCACAGAGTGTTGATATGGCTTCTGCTACTATGTGTGCGGGAATCACGGTATGTGCTTTCTGTTAATGCATCAATTGATCTAATCAACATACTGTCGAATTGATGGAACTCATTTCCAAAAAAAAAACAAAAAGAAAAAGAGAGATTGACGAATATCCTACCTTAATGACCATGCTGCTTGGTCTGCCATCATCTGTGGAGGCCTTAAGTATAGATTGGAACGGGGACTTCTTCGGTTGATCTTCTTTCATTACCTATATATTTTAGTCAAATTTTAGCGATAGACACTACTAATTTAAGGATTGCAGAAAGCAAGAAATATGGAATCAAAGAATGTCTGAATTGAAGAACTCACCTTTAAACCAACAGTGGAAATTTTCTTTGAATTGGTGTCTCTACCCATTGTTGCTTCTCTATACGCCACTGTCTAAAGTTTAGATGCTTCCTTTGCTACAGTCAAGATTCAGGAGGGAAGGAGAATCAAAAGGCTAGGAAATTAATGAGAGGATGCTTTGTAGAGATGCCTTGCAAAGCACAGGAAAGATGTTGCTAGAGAGTTGGTCTGATATGGGAATTTAGGGACGAAGGAGTCTTCAAAGAATTCAATGGAAGGGAAGTAAGAAAATCACAAGCCAAATTCTTCTGCACTTTATTTGGTGGAAAGTATATATTGACTGTTGTGCTAAATAAACTTCAAGAAGTTGATGGGGTTGGGATGAATTGGAGGAAGTGAGGGAGGAAGGTGCGTAGGAAGACTTGGCCAAAGTTATCACAGCAATTTTGGGAGTCCGGGAATAGACTTTGACCAAAGGATTAGCGAGTCACCTGAAACAATCTGCTTTAGCTTTGGAAACAATGAAGCATTGATACGTTGGTTAAATCACCTATACTTCCTCTACAGAACCTTCTAGCTGGAGAATAAGGTAAACCAGAGCTTGATTCTTGAAAATAAATGTGAATGCAGCTATGCTTAGAATATTGATGTCATCCTTCAATTTAAATTTTCTGCTGAAAGTGACATTTGGGGATGCTAGTGGACAATTGACCTATTCATTGGTGTTTTATCTATGAGTTTTTCTTTTTCTTTTTGCTGAGCATATTTGATTCATATTGTATGGTTGCTCAGAAATAGTCTTGTGATTGGTCTACAAAGTCATTTCTGGAGATTTTAATTCTTACAGAGATAGAAAAACGATGAATTTCGTGACCATTGGGTTTGGCACAGACCCTGAGAAGAGGTGTTTTTTCCTCAGTTCCAGCTTAGTCCTTGTTGCAAGGACCAACTTTTTGATATTAAATGGGTTGCTTGACCTATGACCAATAGAAGAACAAGGGGATTTAGACCTTGAGAAGTGGTGTTTTTTCTCCGTTTCAGCTTAAACCTTGTTCTTGCGGGACCAACTTTTGTGTATGAAATGGTTTGCTTGACCTATGACCAATAGAAGGACAATAGGATTTAAGAATTTCATGACAGATGGGTTAGGTGCTGGACCTTTTTGTCTGATTAAATGAAGGATCTGCTCTAGGAGCAGAACTGGCACCATATAGACACCAAATTATTGCAGCTGTTTTCCATCCAAGAAATAGACCAAAAGAAACTGAGAGAGAAGAGGACTTCGTCTGTTTATCTGATCTCAGCTTGAAATTGTCTACTTATCGCTGTGCAACGCGACAGCTGTTCTATTTCTCCTATTGAATTGTTTGAGTGCAGTTCCCTTCTTGTATTAGGTTACATATTTAAACTTGATGCAGAGACTGGATGTCCATTAACTGAGAATACTACATCCTCATAACAATTTTAACATTGTCTTCTGATATGATTAGCCTATGAGCACAAAAGCTGTTAATTTGGGCATATGGTCATCTAGCTACTTTTGATCGCTTTGGTGCTACATTAATCTTCAGGGATGAGTATTTGTTTATGCAACAAGAACTGTTCATGCAAGGTGAGGCCGCAGTACTTTTTCGGCGAGCACATATATTGTACTCAGTCGATATGGAGTTAAGTAATAGCTATTCTTTTCAGTTGCGGTACATACGATGGTGTGTTTCTAGTGGATGAAAGAAAGATGCCGCTTGAAGATGCCTTGCTGCAAAGCATACACGGAGACAAAAGTAATTGGAACATTGTATTATATATGTTGGCAAATTGACGTTAGAATAATGTAAGCAAGGGTGCCTATTTGGCAGCTAATTAAGCAAGGGTGCGCATGAATAGCGTAAACGAAGTTCCCGTCTAATTTTTTGGCTGCTGGAAGGTGACATCAGGATACATTTTTTTTTCTTTTGTTTGAGGGCTAATTGATGCAGGTTAAGTTGGAACAGCTGCTGTTGATTTGTTTTAGCAATGTCTAGTGATTGTGGCTATTTTCAGTAGGGAAATGTCAACAGGAGTATATTACTCAGTTGTTAGCATGTGTTCCTGTAAAATTTTAGACTGATTTGCTCAAATTCAGTTCAATTCCTTTACTAATAAGTTTGTATGATATGTGTGTATAGAGAGAGATATTTGTAAATGTATCACAGCTTTTTCACATATGTTCGACCCTTTCTACGGAGAAACCTTTTAAACCGGTGGAATCATTCAAAGCCCTTCTTAGGGAATTCCGACCCCTTGATTAAAGTAATGCTGTGCCACTTTCACACGAACCTTCTCTTAAAAAGGACCATTTAACTAAACATCTCTCTCATTTGATAATCTTAAAACGATGGTGACATCTTTTACATTAAAGTAAGGAAATTATTTTTTGTTTTAACACGGAAAAAGGAGAAATTTCTAATGCTTCTAGTGATCTTTTAGATGTGTGAATGTCACTCTGAATTTCAGACTCTTGCTCCATATGGTACGGGTATATGCGCCAGGCTAACGTATGGTGAACGCAAGATCTTCAACATCTTTGAATAAATAGTTCAATACTGGATCTGGACAGGGAAGGTCTGTTTCCTTTAGGGCCTTGAGGCTTCTACACCGGTTAGTCATAAAAAAAAAAAAATAATAATAATAATAAGCATGTATCGTAATTGATTTCTTTTTTCCTTTTACCTCTATTACGTCGTGTGCTTGCCAGAACCGATCCGGGTCATTATGCAAAGTGGGTAAAAAAGCCATTTGATGTTATTACAATGCCTCACCCGTTTTCGAACCTCAAGTCAGACGCAAAACAGAGCTCAGGTTAAATGAAAAGAACAGGGACAGGGCGTTGGTTCTTATGTTAATGTCGTCCAAAATCTCCAACCAGCCAAAGTTTCACGTTAAGGGCTATGAGCTTCTTGCCTTTGTGTTTCAAAATGTCCAAATAAATAAATAACTACAAACATAATGTTGTAGGCTTAGCAATTAGATGGGTTTGATCCTCGATGTAACAAATACAGATAATTCAATTTTTGGATCATCCACTAAAACTTCGACGCGGGCGACACCTAGTTCATATAATAAGCGTATCAGGGTGGGTGTTTTACATATTCAGAATTTACCGAGTTAAAATTGACTTCTCCGTCACATTGGATTGTTAAATATTTATTGAATTCTAAGGACCATTTGTCGGAATTTATCTCGCAAAACTTTTGGAGGTGCCGCATAAGGCAAGGACGCCATACGGTACCATATTTCTTGAATATTGGGAGCACTGACAAGATCATCTGGCTCTAAATCTGCTTATGGTAATTTTACATTGGCTAGAAAGTGAACAAAAAACCCAAAAATTAAAAGAGGGAGATCAAAATTGGAAAAATATCTAGACACTTCAAATAGAAAGGGAAAAAGAAGAAATTTAATTCAAACATAGATATTGAGGAAATTTTATTTTTCGAAGTAAAACATCATTTGACCAAACCCACCCCCCCCCCCCCCCCCCCCCCAAACAAAAAAAAAAAAGAAGGTAAAACATCATATCTATTTTTATATGCTCCTCTCACATGACCATCCATCCATTCTTGTACCTAATCTACCTAATAGACTACTAAATCGAAAAAGGCGGGGGGGGGGGGGGGGGGGGGTGTTGTTGCAGACCATCACATGGAGGGCCACATCGCCCAATTACTATTCAAATCCCAACTAACTTAATAATTGGATGATTCCTTTTGGTGTCTTCGAATTACTTTATCGCACAAATTAGCATAATCAGTGCCCTGGCAAGAACAGATGACCCTTTCCCCAGAATTGGCAAAGATTGTGGCTAGCTCTCATTGGGCTGAACCTCACCTGTTATGTTGACTTTAAGAGGGCACTTTCACTTTTCATTCGAACAAGACCCGTCTCCATCACAAGTTGTCCGCTCATCATTTTGAGACAATGGCCTTCCAACCAATTTTCATTCTTCAACTTCAAACTATCCACAAAAGAGCAGAATTCCCAACGACCCACATCAGAATATGTGTCAACCACCATCATATGCTAAATGATTGAAACATCAACCATCTGATGTTTCTCTAATGATTATACAAACCTAGGCAACTCTGAATTGACACAATGCAGTTAGGTGACCAGCTGACAGCTCGTTAAAATCTCTTGCAATCGAAGCAAAACCTCTTTCCTTCTTCCTCACGCAAGGACACAAAAGATTCCTACCAATAGCAACTTATAGTGTCAAAAACCGTCCCCCTACACATTATGAAGATGATGTGAAGGTGGCTGTAAATGTGGTGAAAGGAAAGAGAGGAAAATGCCCCCAGAAGTGCCTCTGTCCTCCACTCTTGCAACCCCCTCATTCGCTACTCTCCTCCAGCCCCTTCTGACATAGAAGGCAACCGGACGTTCAAACACAAATCACTCCGAGGAACTAGGAAGATGAAATTTAGCGTAAGGAAACTCATACCAGTTTTCGTATTGATCCTTGCCTCCATATCCATCCTTAGATTCGTTCGAATCGTCATCACCACTTCGTCTACTCGTCCACTTCCAGCTTCACCTCCACATGTGCAACAAGTATGCACCTCTCCTTTGTCATGCAGTAAGATTCTAACGGAAATAGCAGGCAACTCAACTTCCACACCGCCTGCCTACACCACCTCACTAACAGCTAAGGAATTTAGACTTCTATCAAACCTTGTCAAGCAGAGGAGACCTTGCAACCTTCTCATCTTTGGTCTTGAGCCACAATACCTCAGCCTCTCATCAATAAATGGAGGAGGCACTACAATCATACTGGAGGACGATCCTAATAAGTTCATGAATTATAGAACAGAGATAGCCAGTGCTGGCAGCACTCAGATATACAAGGTACGGTACAATGTACCAGCAAAAGAGGCATACGAACTGCTCAAGCATGCAAGGAGAAGTTCAACCTGTGCACCTGGGGCTGCAATGCTTCAACTGTCAAAATGCCGGTTGGCTCTAACAGGTTTGCCACAAGAAGTGTACAAAACAAAGTGGGATCTGGTAGTGGTGGATGGACCAAGTGGAAGCAACCCAGAGGCTCCTGGAAGGATGGGAGCAATCTATTCAGCAAGCATATTAGCCAGAGCTGGGAACTCAACAGATGTAGTGGTTCATGATGTACATCGCACCATCGAGAGGTGGTTTTCCTGGGAGTTTTTATGTGAAGAGAATTTAGTTTCTTCAAAAGGAAGTTCTTGAATTTCAGAATACCGGGTCATACAGACCCTGCAAGATTTTGCTCATCCCAACCATGATAGGTGCAATTGTCGCCTCCAATGTGATTGCATAAGGAAAACAAAAGTGGCACATTATGAGAATCTCCACAAGGGCGAGCATGTGTTAAAGAGACGCCATGGAAACTGCATGGTTGAGGCAGTGGCACAACATGCTATGGCCACTTCTGTTTTGGAAATTGCCCATGTGAGAAACAATTGCGATTAAGGTCAAAATGCAAAGAATGAGACGGCAATTCATAAAAGCTTCATCAAATAGGCATCCCTCTGGTGTAGATTTATCGGCATATGGAGCAGGAGAGGCTTCTTCCCTTACCAGCAAGGTGGTAGCGGCTATACACAAGACCATGCTTTTATCAGCGTGAGAAGAAAGACAATCCCAGATCCTTTAGCAAGACAGTTCCTCTTAAAGTAACTTTGCCTTTTCTTTTGTTCTGAGCATCCAATGTAAATGAATCCCATTCACGATGCACATGAAATTATCTTTAAACAGAACCCAAAAATAAAATCAATCAATGATTGAAAATAAGAGAAAAGAAAGAGCGTCCAACAGTCCAACACCCAAGCGAAGGAACAGATGGCCCTAAAGCTCATGACAATACAACAAAAGTCAATTTTGATAATTCCATGATTCATAGTGAAAATGCGGACACCTCAATCAAGAGTAATGACACGTAATAGTTGCAAATGCCCAGACACAAACCAAAATTTGTCAGACTACTGCAGCCTTGAAAGGTTTTGTCCAACAGAAAACTTGCAAATATGTCGAAAAGTGCACATACCGAACATATCTGAAGCTTCGCAGAAATATTTACACTGCCAAGATCAACCAAATCTCATTTGCTTACATCTCTGCGCTGCAATAATTAGGAAAAGACCAATTAGTTCACATTGCTCAGCTAATTCCGCAAGTGTACAAAGAAACTAAGGCAGAAAAAAGAGACCATAGTGTTTAATGAGCCATATACACTGGTTGCAGCCTCCCATGCAGTGTAAAAGTAGACTCGAAAATGAGACAATGTTTTAATTGGACATCATGGAAAACTGGCCCATTAGTCTAAAAGTGAGGCAACTATGTGCCCCATAGCCAAACAGAAACGAAATACTCTGAACCTTTTTGGGAAAAAAAAAAGACATGAAATTGCACTTTCCTGAACAAATCACCTTTGGGCAAGAAAAGCTTTGAGTCACAAGTGCACACTCATGACAAAACATCCAAATATTGCAAACTAGTTAAAACACCAACACGCAAAACAAAAGACAACAAATCAACTAGAAGCCCGCAAAAAAGAGAACCTCACAGGATATGATATCAACATTGAACAAATATTATAACACTCTGGTTGTCAACAAAAGTCAGTCAAATCTATTAATGGTGAAAAACAGAGAAAGGCCATCTAATTATTAAATTGGTCAGTTTATATGGATAACCTAACCATAAATATAGGAACTTTTCCCTAACTGCAATACACATGAAACGAATTTTCAGAATGCCTTTGCAGAGCTGAAAAAAGTGAATTAGGTGCTTCGATAACAAACCGAACCAGAACAACACAAGACTGTTGAGGTGTCTCCATACAAAACCAGAACAATCATGCAGTCAGTATTCATCATATTGCAACAATCAATAATCCAAACTTACCATTCGCTTGCTGATGTACGGCTGTACATCTGTCGGCATCTCAGGTTGAGTTTCAACACTAGGCAATTTTCTTTTCTCCATCTCATATTCTTTTCTTGATTCCTTTCGACTGCCTGCCTGCCAAACACGGCCAAAATTTGGAAGCCATTCAGCATCATTGCAGCTCTTAATTATTTCTCCTCTTCTCTCCATCTCCATCTCAATCTTTCTCCTTTCAGCCCAAGCAGCACCCACTCTTTTAGGATTTAGCTTCTTGGGCTTTCCTGGCTTATTAGAGGGAGAAATTAGGCTAACAGATGGTAGCTGTCCGTGGTTGTCTGTCTGACTTCGTTCAGAAGCATCCAACCAAGGAGGTGGTGCTCCTGAATGCACATTTCCTTGAACATCCCCTTGAGATGACGAAGAAATCTCAGTGAGCAGCTGCAGACCTAAAGCAGGTGTCACAAGAATTCCGGTATCAACTCAAACTGCAAATAACTTCCTCCAGTACACAGACACAGACACAGATTGACATGCACAGAAAGAGCGGTGCCTTCACAATAATTCTGATGAGGCCCTACTTAGATGAACATAAGGTTTATGTAAAAAGCAAAGACAAGTACCTTGATAGCTGCTGTCTCCATTCATCATCCCTCCAACCTGATTCACATGATTTTACAACATGAAAATGAACACAATTATGCAAAGGATCAAAGCCACGATATACAGAGACACATACATCGTTCTGTGCATGCCCATAGAGTAAATAAATGTCAAAATCATAGACCAGTGAGGCATCCACGATTTAAAAAAAAACCACTGGATGCAACGCAAGAACTGCATGCACGAAACTCAATTAGGACAGACATTTCAGAAACAAATAGTCATTAAAATAAATCCATTTCTTCTTCAGCAACATGGCCAGAAAGAAGTGGGGAATTAACTTGAAAGGGTCATGCTATAAAGAAAGCAACAAAGCCATGTCACATGACGGAGAAATTCTGGTACGCTTCAAGTTTAACATAATGTACCTATTGGGTAGGAAAATGAACAACTTATCCAAAATGTAAAGCACATCACATGTTGATTGAAAAACATTGTTGTCTAGTGACAAACAACAAAGACTTGAGAACAGGGATGCCGCATCCCACAACAATCAGCATTGCTACTATAAATGAGTACCTCTTTCAGAAGTTAAACTGTTACAAAAGAGTGAAAACCAAAAAAAGCAAACAAAAGGATTCTAAGTGGAACATCCTGTATCCCAAAAGCAACAAGCAGAAAAGAACGACGGTCGTTTCTGAGCTTCATAGTCTAAACATTAAAACAGGAAATGAGTGGTGCTAACTTAGCTCCCTGAAAACCTTCAAGGCATGCTAGTGTGTATACGCAAAGCAACCAAAAAAAAAGACGGTTGAGTTACAAAGAAACTCAAGCAAAAAATTCAAAAAAGAAACTGGAGGAGATCCAGAACTCACACTATCACCAATGAAACCACTGGAAACAGAGTTCTTGTTCCTATCTCGATAGAGACTGGAGCACCACATACTTCCATTCCCTGAATTATTTGATTAAAATAGTTACTAACGTTACCAATGTATTTAAGGAAACAAGTCACACTCTGCACTACTTCTGTACCTGTTGAACCACTAGAGCTCTGGAGTAATACTTCAGGATATTTCTCCACAGGCAATGAAAAGGTGGAAGTGTGAGATGCACCACAAGTGTACGGAACCCCATTAGGTCCAGTATGAGATATCTGATACTCATTTGTATAATATTGTAAAGGCATAACAGCATTCAAAAGTTTTCATGAGGATGATATACAGAATTATTCCTAAAATTCTCGACAATCCCATATTTCTGTTCATTTTGGATATCATTTGACAGTCCACATATTGGTCCCTGTGATCCTTCTCCAGATAATGTGGCTTCTTTCTTCAATGTCTCGCATTTCTTTTCCCACTGCACAAGCAGCAGTTCTTATCTTGTCATCCATGTCAACCGGTAAAAATAAACAAGCACTGAGAAGGTGCCAACCAGAGAACAATATTCAAACAAAAAAGAGGTTAACATAGTACCCAAAGCTTTAAAACTCGAGGGCAACAATATCACTCTAAGAGCACTTGTTAGACCATACCTTAGCTACATCATCATCCAAAATTCTGAAATCGTCCAGGTGATCCATTGCACCACCATATTTCCAAATAAAGTGCTTCAGATTCTTAAGATGATCTGCACCTGCTAGGTGATTAATTGCATTCCCGCTGTCGCCGTGACACCAACCATTAAACCCAACTCAATTAAAAGGAATAGAGAAAGAACGAATTGAAGAAACTAAGAATGAACCCCGGCCGATAAGACTCAGTACAATTATCCCCCAGACAGACATAAGCCGGAAATAGAGAAATAATTATACGACATGGGAAGCAAGTTGAAGATACAACCAGTCCTAAATTCAACTAATCTTTTGGACTCCCCCCTCCCTATCTATCCATCTATCTCTTTAACTGTCCAAAAAAACAAGGCGAGAATTGGCCGAAATGTCCTCACCAGGCAAACGAACTATCGAGCTCCTCCACGTCGATATCGCAGAAGACGCACCAGAACCGATTGCAAGAAACGTGCTCGGGGCGGAGCGGGCTAGGGTTGTCGAGAAAGAACCGGACGTCGGCCAATTTGGAGCAGAACCGATTGAGGTACTCGGAGAGTGATCTTTTGTGGTTCGGAAAGTACTTGTGACGGTTTCCTTGATCATGATTGAGCTTGCAGACTTTGCAGAACTCAAAGCCGTTCTTCGTCTTCATCTTCGTCGCCGCCGCCGTCCTCTTCTTGGTGTTGGCGTTGGGGACGGCAGGATCAGAGTTAGGGTTCGGTTTCCGGCGCGGTGAATGGTTCCCCGCCATATTTATGGGATACTCATCGGAGAATGCTTGCTGTTGGAGTGAACCCGATCGGCGTCGACGACGCGGGACGGTGGAGACTCGTGCGATGCGACTCGACTCGACTCGACTCCACTGAGGAACCTCTCGGTCTCTGCAACTTTCGCGGCGGGAGAGGTGGATGCTTAAAGAAAACGCGCCGTTTCAGCCGCTTTTCGTCGTTTTATATGTGCACGGCGGGAACGAGCCCCGGTGGAAAAAACTGTCGCTTCATTTCACGAGAAAGTTACATAAAAACTCAAATAAATAAGTATTCATTTATAATTTGTGATTTGATTGAAAAAATATCTAAAAAGTTTTAAATTTATTGTAAGGGTAACAATTCAATCTTATAATTGTATCAATTTAATCCTTAACCATTTGCATTTGTGTCAATTGAGTTCAACCGCCCAATTTTAACTGTTGATGTAAATGTCGGTCGTCCTTCGTGGCACGGTCGACCTACGTAGCACGGCCGGCAGTGACATTATAACGACATAGACCCACCACTTATAAGATATTATCCGCTTTGGACACACAGTTCTCACTGTTTTGTTCCTCCAGGGTTGCTCACACAACCCCAGAAAACGCGTCTTGCAGTTAAAAGCAAGATCAATCAAGCCTTATAAGGCTGCCCAGGACTCCCCCTAAACAATGTGGAACGAAAAATTGTGCACACCCCCTCAGTGGGATGTCACATACTCCCCCCTCAGCTGTACTGCGTCCCCGCTGTGCACTGCGTCCCCGCTGTGCACCACGTGCACCATGACCGCCCAAGACTCCCCCCTAAGCAATGTGGGACGAAAAGTTGTGCGCACCGCGTGCACCAGACATGCTTTCGGGAGTCGGGCATCGCGTGCACCAGAGAGCACCCACTGTGGTCCAGATATGCTTTCGAGAGTCAGCTTTGATACCAATTATAACAACCTGAGCGCACCACTCGCAAGATATTGTCCGCTTTGGACACATAGTCCTCACGGTTTTGTTCCTCCGAGAGTTGCCCATACAACCCCAAGAAAACATGTCTTGCAAGTTAAAGGCAAGCCAAAGCTTTTTAAGGCTACCCAGGACTCCCCCTAAACGATGTGGACGAAGAGTTGTGCACACCCATCAGCGGGATGTCGTAGACATGAAATTCTTAAATATTTTTTGTATTTTGTAATTTTCTTTTCAATACTTTCTTCTTCTTCTTCTTTTTTGTTGAGGGCCGGCAAGGGACTACGATGCCCATGTCTAGCTTAGATCTAGCAAGTGCATCACCGCTCTCGCTAGCCACAGTGAGGGCTGAAGGTGTATGGGACTTACGATGTGTTGCTGCCCATGCGGGCAAACACACCCACCCATGGATAACTATCAAGGCAGTTACACATTTTGAAAAGGAAATCACGTTCTTTTTTTTAGGGTGGGGTGATATCTTCTTTTTTCTCACTCTAGAAAAAGAACGTCAGTTATCTATGATATTTCTAGTTCAACGACGCTTATAGAACTCTTCCAAGACTCTCTCGACGACACTCTTTCATCGAAGCGTTCCCGGTGCAAAGTCGACTCTTAATTCGTGGAAATTAAGGTACGCTCCGATTCTGTGACGTATTCTTCGATTGGTGTATCAATTATCTTGGGCATGCTTTCCGCAGAGATTTTTCAAGAATTAGATTTTTCC
The DNA here is from genome assembly GCA_019149425.1 of Psidium friedrichsthalianum. NCBI lineage: Eukaryota > Viridiplantae > Streptophyta > Magnoliopsida > Myrtales > Myrtaceae > Psidium > Psidium friedrichsthalianum. The sequence continues at coordinate 16,143 of JAGVVM010005045.1, forward strand.
TTCATTGGTATCAGAGCTTAGAGTTATTGATTTCCAATTGCTTGATCTATTTTGTATTGATTTTTGGGATCAAATGTTGAAAACGGAATGGAATACAATTTTCGAAGTTACTATTCATGCCCTTTCTGATTAGCTTTTTTCAAAAAAAAAATGAATTTTTGTTTACATATTTGGAAAGTACTCGTCGATATGAGAATTTTGACATATTATGAGTCTTAAACGGAGGTCGGATATGGCCGCGATGGTGGCCGGAAGCCGCTGGCCATCTATGGCGGTTTCACCCAAACAAAAAAAAGAGTCGACCTAGAGGTGCTTATATGTTTTTACTTTGCGTGTCTTTTATTACGATATGTTCGTAATCACTCTGTGATGACGGATTTTAGTAATCCATATTGTCCCGCATTTGTTGTAGGAACTATGAAATACCACATGGTACGAATCCCTGTATTCCCAAGAAATGAAGAGGAAAAATTGACACTTGTAAGATTTGTTGGTGAATTGAAAGTTTACCAATGGGATGGTGGTGTCGACATGATGACACATATCATTAGGGTCAATGAAATGATACAAGAAATCATTTGGAGGGGTCATGCTATGGTAGACTTTGAAAAAGTCAAAATATGGCATGAGGTCTATGATCACTTATGGAAAAACGGCCCCTATTCATATAAAGAATTTGGAATTAGCTTCCTGGGAGAGTTCATCAAGGTCAGAGTAAAGAAAACATTGACTCTTGCCATAAATGGGTCCTGGCGAAGACAGAATTCTCCTTAGCGTAAATCCAAGGGTTTCGTAAAAGCCACTATAGGGACACCTTCTAGGGCCAAGAAGTTTCTCGACGAATTTATTAAGCCTTTCCCTGTTTATGAAAAACATTATTGGATCTGATATTGTTTGATTTCTCGTTCGTTTGTCACTCGTAAATATTTCCCTTTTATGTCATTTCCATTCATATTTTTTGTAAATATTTTATGAAATATTTAGTTGTGAATAAATTAAAGAAATTTATTTAAATAATGATTTAGTGGTATTATATGTTTGAGTAGGGAGTTCTAAATAGTTTGGGTAATTTTAAAAGAACTAAATTTTTACCTAAATGATTATACTAATGATAATTTCAAACAAGGATACTTAGATGATGATTGAGAACATAGCGAATTTTTGAATCTATGGCCTTATGGGAAATTGTACATTAGTATAATTCAGTTAGTGTAAAAAGTGTCCATAAATGTTAGGCATTAATGATTCGTGCAAAATGTCTAAATAACCTCATATTCAGATACAATGGAAACGGCTTCAAAAAACATCGTGGCTGAGCTCAATAAGAGCGAGAAGTTAAACGGTGAAAATTATAAGATTTGGAATATGAAAATTCAGTATGTGCTGGAAGAGTTTGAGGCACTGGAAGCTCTTAACCTGGTCATGACAGAACCAGAGGATAGAACCACTGCGCAGCACAAAAGAGACAAAGAAGCCTTCGCTGCTTGGAAGAAAAAGAATTCCACTACTCGTATTACGTTGATGAGCAGCATGGATAATGATATCATGCGTGAGTTCAGACAGCATGAGAATGCAAAGGATATGTGGGACGCATTAAAGATTAGGTTTGGGCAGACTTCTATTACCAAACTGAGGTAGCTTACAATTCGATTCGACACATATAAGATGCCACATGGGCATAATATGAAGCAGCATTTGAGGCGCATATCGAATATGATTAGTGAGCTCAAGGATGCAAGTCACATATTATCTGATGAGCAGTAAGTGCAGGCAGTGATCCGTTCTTTGCCCCATAGTTGGGAGCATATGAAAGTCAACCTAACCCATAATGAGAATGTCAAGACCTTCGAGAATGTTATGCGCTATCTCGAGCTAGAGGAGGATCACCTTATGGCGATTAAGACACAAACTGATGTGTATTTTGCTAGCTCTAGCTCGCATGGAGCTTCAGGCTCCAAATGTAAACATCTTGGTGGGTTCAGAAAAGGGAAAAGTAAATGAGTGGAACTATCTAGCAAGAAACAAAGTTTAATAGGTATGGAAAAGGGAAACGTCCCTTTAAGAGAAAGATTTCAAGGGTGAAATGTTACAATTGTCGCAAGAAGGGTCACTTCGCTCGCGACTGTGGCGAGCCAAAGAAGGTAGAAAACCCTTTATACATTAAAAGTGTTGGTATATATA
>JAGVVM010005046.1:0-11781 GCA_019149425.1 Psidium friedrichsthalianum
ATGAGTATCACTTTAGTTGATATAGTTTTTCCGATTTTCGCGAGTCGATGGTAAAGTGTGATAGTTCCGTCTTTAATGCGAACGTCGCTTATTACAAAAGTTTTTTATTTGCTTATGGACATTCAACGTTGGCGTAAGTCTCAACTTGACCTTAGGAACTTTCTATTAGCACATCATTAATAATAAATCACGTCATTGATGACCTCATGAAATAATCGTCTCCATCACCCATTCAAGATTTATGGATTACCAAGGAAAATCTGAAGCATCCCGGGTTATGATCTCCTGCGTGAGGCTAATTTTTGATGAAGAAATGATCTTCAATGAGGTTATTAGAACTGTCGCGATGGGTAACCACCCAATTTGAGAGGTCATAACCAAGCCCAACACATTCTTACCCCTTGCGAACTGATTGAAAGAATGCGAGATAAAACCTTTGTCCGTGACTTATCGACCATTTGACGTGATTTCATGGATTGAATGATAGAGGCGATTTTCTTTTTGTCTTTAACCCTAAACACATGATGCTTCTTTGCAAGCCATTTGACCATGATGTAGAATTCAAAAACACCCCTGTCAAGAACCACCCCACGCTGGGGCATCTAGAGGTTTCATTAGTTGATTTCCTAGAAGGAAAGGTCCAGGTGAGACTTTATTGTGCTAACTTGCATAAACCTTTTTGTGGTAACTTCAAGTGGTCTTTCGTGCGATTTGAAACATCAAAGTGAAGGAGAGCAATTCATTTCTCTATCCTACACACTTTATCCCTTGACGAGCCAATTTGAGCCTCCAATCTTCATTCTAAACCCAGTTGGTGATCACCTCCCTACACTGGGACGATGCATATGACTGCCAATAAAAGCAGGCACCTGATGAAAGCGGGGCCAAAGTCCATCATTGTAGAAGGGCAATAATGCTTGAAAACCAGTCAAGGAAAAATACAATGAAATGTCAAAGGCAATAGGGCTGATAAAAGCAAAATGCCTCGTAAAAGCAAGGCCAAGCCATTTGTAGGAACACAAAGCCATGACACTCGAAACATAAATAAAGTGTCGCCCAAAAAAAAAAAAAGAGAAATCTGTTGGCGAGCAAATGACAAAAGTGAGGAAAGTCGCAGCCTATTTGAATGCAAGTATCCAGAGACTTTTGGAGGCCCAAGACATAGATTCGGCCTCCCACGATTATGACAGCAGGTAACGATGCAAAAGTGATCACCACTTATTGCACCCTCATTCTGAGAAATTGGCCTCTTTAAGCCCACCCTGTACCGATGTTACAACCTATCCCAAAAGCCTCTCTTGATTGAGACGTTTTGAATCAACGCGGGATTTCACGACGGGAGCTACTGCCCTAAAGGAGTAAGCACGATCTAGTCTCACCTGATCTTCAAGGTTCTTGACTTGTAGACAAACAGGATTTAAGGTTTTGGCCTAATCTGAAACTCAAATGCCCTACCCTTTGCATCAGCCTTTGACCAAGCTTACATTACGGTCCCTTAGAAGACCTTCTCTGATCAATCAGGTGTATACACTGCAAATGGTCCCGAAATCTTGGATAGGTTTCGAGTGTTAATTTGAGTGTTTCAAGAAATCTTCCCCAGTGTAGAAGCAAAACTCTCAGAAATGAATATTGTGAGAAGTCCTCCCTGATAAAGGTACTCCAGTTGATATGACTGATCGAACTCATCTGGTGACTTCAGATTTATTGATTCAAAATTATCCCAGCAAGGATTTTCGATCACACATGTAGGTCGCAGATGTCTTGATTAACTATCTCATGCACCTCGCATTTATTGAAACAAGTCCATATGACTCGCGAGGGCATGACTCATGTTGAAAATTTGCATATGTTTGATGTATCAGAATCTGTCTAAACTTTTCATTCACCAATATAATGATTCGGGTTTGAGCTTCTGCAGATTCTCTAGTTCACCCAGATCCCAAATGGCGCCTTCTTGGTAAAATGATTCAGAATTAAAATTTCTGCATGACTCTCGATTTTGTCAATCTCATAATAACACCCAAGATCAGTTCAACGGTAGACACCGCCTAAAGGATCAACCCATGTTAGACACCGCCTAAAGGATCAACTAACGGTAGACACTGCCTAAAGGATCAGTCAACGGTAGACACGCCTAAAGGATTAACCCAATGGTAGACACCGCCTAAAGGATCAACTTAACGGTAGACACCGCCTAAAGGATCAGTTCAACGGTATACACCCGCCTAAAGGATCAGCTCAACGGTAGACACCGCCTAAAGGATCAGCTTAACGGTTGACACCGCCTAAAGGATCAGTTCAACGGTAGACACCACCTAAAGGATCAGCTCAACGGTAGACACCGCCTAAAGATCAACTCAACGGTAGACACCGCCTAAAGGATCAGCCCAACGGTAGACACCGCCTAAAGGATCAACCCAATGGTAAACACCGCCTAAAGGATTAGTTCAAAGGTAGACACGCCTAAAGGATCAACTTAATGGTAGACACCGCTAAAAGATCAGGCACAAAGTCCTTCATACAGGCACCAAGTCCTTGATATAGGCACAAAGTCCTTGATATAGGTACTGGCACCCAAAGTCCTTGATATAGGCACCAAGTCCTTGTATAGGCACCAAGTCTTGATATAGACACAAAGTCCTTCTTACAGGCGTTCTATGGGGCGACCTACCATACAGGTCAATCTCTATCAAATTTAATCAGTAGAATCCTTTCATTAGGAATCTACCATGGGGCGACCTACCATACGGGTCAAATCTTAATGGGGTGACCCACCATACGGGTCGAATCTTGATCAAATTCTAATCAGTAGAATCCTTTCATTAGGAATCTACCATGGGGCGACTACCATACGGGTCAAATCTTAATGGGGTGACCCACCATACGGGTCGAATCTTAATCAAATTCTAATCAGTAGAATCCTTTCATTAGGAATCTACCATGGGGCGACCTACCACCATACGAGTCAAATCTCTGTCAATTTTAATCAGTAGAATCCTTCATTAGGAATCGACATGGGCGACCTACCATACGGTCAAAATCTTAATGGGGTGACCCACCATACGGGTCGAATCTTGATCAAATTCTAATAAGAAGAATCCTTTCATTAGAATCTGCCATGGGGTGACCTACTATACGGATCAAAACTCAATCAAGTTAATTAGTAGAATCCTTTCACTAGGAATCTACATGGGGTGACCTACCATACAGGTCGAGTCTCAATCGAGTCTTAATCAGTAGAATCCTTTCATTAGGAATCTGCCATGGGGACTTACCATACGGGCCCAGGTTCAATCACCCTAAGGTTTTCTCATACGAATCTTAGGTCTTCATACCAAAGCAGTCAATGGCGACGCGAGGCAAACAGGTAAGTTCAGGTAAATCTCTCCACTCTCACTCCTCTCTCTCCCATACCCAAGTGAGCAGCGTGGAATTTGGGCTTAAGCTTTCAAGGAGGAAACTAGAGTTGGATGTCACGACTTTTCGTTTTTCCCAGTAGAGTCTGTTAGATCTCAAGTGTCATCTCGTCTTTGAGAGTGATCTCTTACGAGACCCATCTCAAGAGGGGCAGCTGTTGACACTTGATTTTTGTTCAATTTTATTTTCAAAATTTTTTAGAAAATCCATAAAAATTCATAAAATTGAAAAATCAACTTTGGGGACCTCAGCCCAGTCTGGGAAACCAATTTTGAGCAAAAAATAATTTTCCTATATTTTTCATATTTTTCTGCATTTTATTTTCAAAAATTCATAAAAAAAAATTATAAAAAGTGAGAAAATTGAAAAAATCAACTTTGGGGACCTCAGCCAAGCCTAGGGAACCAATTTTGAACAAAAAAAATTTCCTTATTTTTTGCATTTTTTAATATTTTCAGAAATTAGAAAATAATAAAAAAATTAATAAAAAAATAGCACTTGAAGTCAGAAAATTACCAAAAAATAGTCAGTATTTTAATTTAATTTTTCTTTATTTTTGATGAATAAATTTTGAAAAATCAAGTCTGGAATCTAGAGTTTCTTTGTTAATTTCATTTTCTAATTATTTAAATAATTTCTAGAAATTCCATTTTAGCTCTGTAATTTTCCAAATTTGCATTTTTAGAGTCGTGTCATCCTCCCCTATTTTCAAAATTAAAATCTAGTCCAAATACCCTCAAATTGTCCAATTTCGTTGAAAAGGACCAAAATGCAATTTCTGGTTTTTCAAATTAGTCCCTAAAATCACTAAAAATGCAATTAAATTTTTTTTAGGGACGAATTGCAAATAGGGCGACGTCACCCCCTAGATTTTGACCTTCTAAATCCATTGGTGGCAACAATTTTTGCAAAAAAAGACCCTAAGACTTTGGATTTTGAAAAATGGGTTCTCGGGTCAAACCCAAAAATCGGGGTTTTTGTGCAAATATTGAATAATTCAAGGGAAAATGTCATTTTCAAATAGATCCAATGCCCTGAGACCAATTTTGGTGTCAATTTTAGAAAAAAGTGAAAAAAAATTGGGGTCAATTTGAATAAACAAGTGATTGGGTCAGTCGGGTCGGACCAGATCCGACCCGACCGACCCGATCAACTTCATCTTCTTCCCCAGAAACCTGGCGCGCCCGTGATTTGAAAAGGGGAAATTCAGTTGAAACAAGAAGAGATTTACCAAGATTCTGGGCGTGAATCAAAGCGTAATCTTCATTCGGTCAATGGGTTGTTCTAGGGATAGAGATTTTAGGGGAAATTGGCGAGTATAAAAGGAGGGAGGTGCTCTATTTTTGGGGGGACTTTTGGCCGAAGGAAAATTGGACTGCAACTGAAAAATATGAGCAATTGAGAGTGGATCAAGGGTTGAAACAAGTTCGAGAAGGTTGCTCGAGTTCAGGAGAATCGACCAGTACCACTTTCGGAGATTGCCGATCGCAAAAAAGGTAAGTCATAAGCTCGAGCTCGAGTTTTGTCCTCTAATGGCAAATCTCTGATTTGACTATAATTCTCGCTTTTTTCGTGTGCATTTTACTCCTCATGCCCTTCTGACCACATTCGCGTCTTCGTTTTGCGTTGAAATTGCATGTAAACCTCGAATTGAGCCTTAAACCCTAGCCCATCCTGTCGTGAGTTGGTTAGAAAACCTGGCAATTTAGAGCTCGATCAGGACGCAAGGTAAGTCTCCTGACCTTCTGCTTGTGCTCTTATGTGAGTGAATTGCATTGTTATGCTCTAGATAATGAGACTGAATCGCCATGATTAATCTCTGTAAGTGCTTCGATTGTCGCGATTGGACCGATAGATCTGGTTGGATTTAGGATATGCTGATCTAGAACCAAATACGAATCGACTGGCGGTGGAATCAGCTCAATCGGAGCCGGTTCCACCATCAGATCGTCGCCGTCGAACCATGACCGTCCGTCCAGAGATGACTAGAGGAAGAAGACGAAGTCCAGTCGGCCTTTGACTCGGTCAAAAAGCTGACGTGGAGGTGACGTGGCATGACACGTCGTTCGCCACGTCATCGAATTGGCCGAGTCAAAGATGACATGGACGTCTCGTCAGCATCATCTATCACAATAGCAATCCCGATCGGACGGCTAGGATTAGTCTTAGATTCAATCTCGACCGTAGATTTCATTAGTCGGAATAGATGGCCCAGATTGGTCTATGGCAAATCCAACGGTGAGAGTTAGTCCACTGATCCAAGAGTCGTGGCGTAGCCACGTGGAAGTATGCTGACCGTCGGATCGATAGTAGGCGGAAAATAAATAAAAATAGGATAAAAACCTAAAAAATTTCAAAAAAATTCAAAAAAAATCCCTAAAACTACGTCGTTTTGAGTCCGGCTCGGAGTAATGGGCCTCGGGCCTAGTTTAGTTTAACGGGCCGGGTTTGTTCGACCCGATCCGCATAACTAATAAAAAATATAAAAAATGATAAAAATTTCAGAAAATTAAATAAAAATTAGGAAAAAATAGAAAACCAATGAAAACCAAAGCTGCGTCGTTTTAAGTTTAGAGTGTTAGGTTTGGGCCTTCGGGCCGGGCTCTCGGACGGGCCGGGTTGACCCGACCCGGTCCGAAAAATTAGAAAATAGTAAAAAATAAACAATAAAAAATAATCGAATAAAAATACAAAATAGAATAAAAAATTTATAAAAAATTCTGAAAATCTTATAAAATTTACAGAATAAATAAAAGATCAATAAAAATCATAAAAGTTTTAGGGAATTTAAAATTGTTAAAAGAATATATATGAAAATTCTAAAAAAATTAGGAAAAATATATAAAATAATAATAATAATAAAATAAAAATTCCAAAAAATATAGAAAATATTCTAAAACTAAGGAAAACTCCCAGAAAGTCTTAGAAAATCCTAAAAAAAAATTTTAAAAAAATTAATTTAGAAAATTTCTAAAAAAAAATTCAGAAAATCCAAAAAAAATCAAAAGACCCAAAAATAGGAAAAATTCCTAGAAATCACAGAGAAATTCAAAAAATTCCGAAAAATGTACAAAATAGGGAAAATCCTTAGAAATTTTTAGAAAGTCTGGAAAATTCCAAAAAAATTATAAAAAAATTCAGGAAAATCAGATAAATTCCTAAAAATGGTGAAAATTAGGGAAAAACCATATTCAACTGGTTTGACCTATTTTCACGGTTTTGAACCCCCGAGCCTTCCAAAATGACCATTTTACCCCTCTGGTCAATTTGACCCAAATTTTCTCAAATCATCCCCAAACATAGTTGGCATTTCCTCTAGGCTTCTAAGACTTCACCAGGATCCTATTCGGTTTGCTTTGACTTGATGTAATTTATTTATTGATTGTGTAATAATTTATTATGGTTGTGATTGATAGGATAGATACTCACATCTGCATGAATACCTTAGATTCTTAAAGCCTACCTTACCCAATCTCGCATGCATGAATTCTTTAGGTTAGGAAGTCACTCAACTTAGGTACCGAAAGGGCGTCGATAGCAATATCGACGTAACTAAGTAAGTCCCCGAATCTAGAACTCTGATTTTCGTAGGATCGAATGATCTCTCCCAATCGTTCGATAGGGTTTCTAGTCATACCCTCCAATAAATGACTAGTGGCGACTCCGATGGCATGCACACCATTCACATGTCACCCGACCACACTAAGGTCGATCTCGATTCAATTTTCCTGGCGCGATTTGGTATGGGCCTGGGAGGGCCCGAGCTGAGCCTAGATATCCGATGGGCTTAGCAATCCATTAACTCCCTCGGATCCTAGAAAATCTCGGGAGGGTCGCGACAGCAATCTAGAAACTCAGGAGCGACTTGTCAACCTAGAGAGAGGTATAGACTATATGATGGCCGAGCTGTCGAGAATGGCGGAGAACGCACAAATGTCACCCGTAGAGGAGAAGTACCAAGTATTAGAACTAAAGAGGACCGTTGAATGGCAGAATCAAAGGTTGGCCAAATTGGAAGGTCAGTCTAAGGACCTGGCCGACATGGTTCGTGAGTTGAAGGTGAGCGTTGCCCGGGAAGGAAGGCAGTATCGACCCGACCAGTCGATAACATTCTCGTAGAAGTTCGGAGGGGAAGGCTGCCCCTTGAATCACATCTCCTGCTATCTTAGCAGGATGGCTGGCTATCATGAGGATGATCAGGTCCTCATTAGTAATTTCGAAAGCAGTCTGATAGGTCTGGCTTTATACTGGTACCGTCTCGGTCGACTTTGACTGGATTGCCGACTGGGGAGATCTTGAAGAGCAGTTCATATGGCAATTCGAGGCCAACGTGAAATCACAGTCACTAAAGACAACTTGATTCGCGCCACCATGGAGGAAGCAAGAGATTTGAGACGTTTCGCGCGCAGGTGGAGATTGTAAGCAAAGCAGATTCTGCCTCCACTAACCGAAAGAGAAGTGGTGGAACTTTTCATATGGACTCTCCCCCAAGAATATTACGAACGCATGCATGCGTTCGGGTTCCAGTCCTTCGACAACGCGGTAAGCATCGGGAGAAGACATGAGAGTATCCTCCAGAGAAACAAACCTGGATGTGAAGAAGAGCCTGACCAGGCCCGAACTTCACCAGAACCATGGTGTCACGATCACGATTCAGACCACATTGACGAAGACGAGTTGATCGCGGTGATAGAACAAAGGATCCCTTCGTGATCAAGTTAGAGGAGATAGACAGATGGGAGGATGCTGAGAGCAGTCCTTCTGAGCGCATGGTGATTTCCCTATCCAGTCTGGAGCTAGAGAATAAGAAGACGCAGGACGAAGGAAAGTTGAGAAAATCGTGATAAAGGTCCCTCCGCCGGCAGATTACAATCCCAGAGCTGTCCCTTTGGACTATGGGACAGGCGAAATAGATGCGGTCATGAGGTCCGGTAGGTGTTACGCACCGAGAGAAGGCAAACCCGAGAAGAGAGAGGTGACGAGAGATGACGCAGAGAGGGCGTTGTCTGTTGTGAAGACGAGCGAATTTGAAGTGATCGAGCAGTTGAGGAAGATGCCAGCTCAAATCTCACTACTATATCTTTTCATTAACTCGGAGAAGCACAAGAGCGCGTTCACGAAAGTGTTGAACGAAGTGCATGTACCAAGACCATCAATGAAGTACAGCTAGAGAACTTTATGGGTCCATACTACTGAGAGATCAGATATCCTTCTCGGACGAGGACGTTCCCGTAGACGGGTGGGCCCACAACAAGGCCCTATACATATCGGCGAGGAGCCACGGTAAGCAGATCTCCCACGTGTTGATCGACAATGGCTCGACGTTCAATATATGCCCGTTGGCCACACTCAGAAACCTGGGTGTAAATGAAGAGCTCATCCGTACCTCTAAAGTCACCATTAGAGCTTTCATGGGATGAGGAAAAGTGTGGTTGGGGAGATTGAGTTAGATGTCCTCATTGGACCGGTGGAGTTCTCAATTGGGTTCCAAGTTATGGACCTCCCGAGCGCTTTCGAACTTCTACTGGGCAGACCGTGGATTCACACAGCAGGCGCAGTACCTTCGAGCCTGCACCAGAAGGTTAGAATTGTAGTCAATGGGAAGGTGATAACCGTACATGGAGAGACGGACTTGGCATCGTATCAGAGGAGCGCATTCCCATATATAGAGCCAGAACGAAGGAGGAGGCTAGCTACCACTCTCTCGACTTGGTGGCTGTCACACATGCACCTCCCGGGGTCAAGAAGATGGTTCCTACACCTTCCTAGTATACCTAGCTCCTGGAAAGATATTACTGGCGTATGGATTCGCTCCCGGACGCGGGCTGGGAAAGAATGGTCAGGGAATTCGGTCACCACTACAGTTGGACACTAACGAACATCGGGCAGGTTTAGGATATACTGGTGAATCCAGTAGGGCTTTACTTCTAGAGGCCGAGGTAGAGGCCAGTATGGAGGCCGTGGAAGCCAAGGAGGCAGAGTCGGCTCGTTCATTGGCTCCAGGGCTTGGAAAGGGAGAGCTGGCAGAATCAACAGCCCTTTAGATCAGTATTTCTCTGGGCGTCCCAAAATGCTAGTGGACAAAACTGTCTAGAACGTAGTAGAACCCGATCTATCCAACCCGTTCCTAGAAGACACGGTCAACGTCATCCTCGAGCGACTTGAAGAGGAATCCAACCAACCTGTGTAAAGAGACCCTTTTTTTTCCTTTTCCTTGATGCATTTTACTTCCTGTATAATCCATTTTCTTTCAAAAAAAATAATAAATATACCATTGGATCTCTACCCGTTGGTCTAAGTGGCGTATGCCGTAATGCGGTACACTTTCTAATAAAAGTCCCATGAGTTTTGTTGGGGACATGTGGAATAACAAATCAGCCCAATGATGATACTCGGCTACAAATTATTGAAGCTTGAGGGCTGATTTGCCACATGATCCCTTGTTTTCCTGAAAATATTTTAGGAGGGCAAGGACGTCCGATGAGATGAGGACTGGTCCCCCTCCTTTTCTTTGCTTCTTAAAAAATCGTTTTCAAAATGTTTTTGAAAAACTCATGCACCTTCATTAGTATTAGCAAAATACTGACCATACTTGTAACATTTCAGGCATACCATCCCTCACATGTATAACAGGTTATTATGTGGCTCAGACTGTACTGGGACTTCTCCTGCGGGATTGAAGAAGAATGTGATGATGACACCAGTGATATCAGGAGAGATTGGAGTAGATATGAGGAACATAAACCACTGACCGCAGAGGATACTGTTACAGTCAATCTCAAAAATGCTGAGGATTTGAAGGAAGTAAAGATTGGAAGAAGGTTATCTTCGTCTGAAGCGGCTCGGTTTACTGAACTCCTTAAAGAATATCAAGATATGTTTGCTTGGTCCTACGCGGATATATCGGGATTGGATCTAAGTATCGTCGAGCATTCGCTCCCAACGGACCCGAGTATTCCTGCTAAGAAACAAAAGCTTTGACGCACGAAACCAGAATTATCTAAAAAGATTGAAGAAGAGGTGATGAAGCTGTAAAAGTGGGATTCATTGAGGTCATCGCTTATCCTAAATGGGTTGCCAATATTATTCCGATGATGAAAAAGGACGGAAGGGTCAGTGTCTGCATAGACTACTGCGACCTGAATAAGGCAAGCCCGAAAGATGACTTTCCTCTCCCAGACATTGATGTCTTAGTCGACAGCACAGCAGGTTTCGAGATGTTTCTCGTTCATGGACGGATTTTCTGGGTGCAACCAAATCATTTTAAAGGAGGAAGACAAGGCCAAGACCTCGTTCATAACGCCATGGGGCAACTTCTGTTATAAGATTATGCCTTTCGGCTTGAAGAATGCAGGGCAACCTACCAAAAGGCTATGGTGGCTTTATTCCACGACATAATGTATAAGGAGATAGAGGTGTATGTCGATGATATGATCGCAAAGTCTAAACCTGGAGATGACCACGTCCGGATACTACGAAAGTTGTTCGAATGACTCCGGAAGTATAGATTGAAATTAAACCCTCCTAAATGCATTTCGGGGCACGATCAGGAAAGCTCCTTGGGTTCGTGGTAAGCAACCGAGGAGTAGAAATCGATCCTTCCAAAGTCAAAGGCGATATTGGACCTCGTACCCCGACGACAGTTAAGGAAGTGAGAAGTTCTGCTAGGGAGACTAAAATTACATCGCCAGGTTCATCTTGTCGGCTCTCCGATGTCGCAAAGCCATTCTTCAAGCTACTAAAGAAGGGGGCCAAGGTGAAATGGGATTCCGAATGTCATCACATCGGAGAAAATTAAGAGTTACCTATCTCGCCACCAATGTTGGTGCGTCCCGTATCAGGGTCTCTGCTAACCCTGTATCTCACCATTCATCAAGATCCTTAAGGCTCTGCTAGCTCAAACAAGCCTAGAAGACGGCAAGGAGCGGGCCATGTATTATCTGAGCAAGAAAGTTTACTATATCGGAGATGAATTACCCCACAGTCGAAAAGACTTGTGTCGCGTTGGTATAGGTGCTATACAGATTGAGACAATCCACCCTTCATCACCGCATACAGCTGGTTACAAAGAATGACCCGATAAAGTATCTCTTGGAAAAGCCAGCCTTAATCGGAAAATTGACTAAATGGCAGGTCCTCCTGTCAGAATTTGATGTTAGAAGTTCAACTCAAAATCCGTCAAGGGGCGAGCTATAGCAGATATGTTGGCTGAAGATGCCTAGGGATCCAGTATCCCAATGACGAGAAGGCGGAAGATCGTATTTCCAATTTGTCCGAAGATAAATGGACAATGTATTTCGATGGCGCCGTAAACCTTGCAGGGTCAGGAACTGGGGCAATTCTCATATCTCCCGAATGACAACC
>JAGVVM010005047.1:0-17004 GCA_019149425.1 Psidium friedrichsthalianum
TCCTGGGCCGTCGTTCTTGTTATCCAATCGATCGTACAGGTAATAGGGATGTCGCGTGGCTCGCCGGGTTCGGGGCGTGACATCTATAGCGCCTAATATTCATAGATTACAAAAAAAAAAAAAGACCAACGATAGCGTCTTCTGGATACTAGAGCATGTTTGTTGGATAAAAACAAGTGTTTTTTTTTTTTTGGGGTAAGGGGATAAAAACAAGTGTTGATCCCTTAGTGATTGGTAAAATTATTACATCAATAACCAATTCCTATAATTTCCGCAACTTCATATTTCATTCCTTGTCTCGCAATGTCAATGGCCAAATTAAGGACCACAGCAACGCGTCCCCCTTCACATGAGAAGAAGATTCAATATGATATCTAATGGCTAATAATTAACACTAAAATTAAATGAAGCTAGCTCATGGATTATTGCTACTAATGTGAAATCAAATATGGACCTACCTAATAAGATTTGATGGCCCGATCGAGGTTAGTTGATGTGTTGAGTGTCTAAAATACTTGCTCGTCGTTGGTCAGTGCTGCATTCATTTATTAAAAATTATCCGCATCAACGCTAGCCGACTAAAGTTGATCGGAATGGCTGAATTAGCACGAATATAAATAAATTTAGAATTGAATTAGAACAATTAGAATAAGTTTAAGATTTTTTTCTTTAGATAATTTTTCGTTTTTGTCGTCCTTGGATTCCATATCCATCAAGTGACCTTTTTATCATTTTTAGCAAGCAGAGGACTTCAACTTTTCCCGCCCAAACCTAATGAGTATACGTGGGCCCATTCCTCCATTATTTTGTCCACCTATTCCACTTCCGTGTGGACGCTAAAAAAACGACATACATGATGGCCCAACAAAAAAAAAAAGGAAAATTAAAATTGATTTTCCAATTAGAATTTTGAAAGTTTGAACTGGACCTCCTCGTACAATTTAAATTGATTTCGAGCGGAAACGAGATAATCATTGATAATTATTGACTGAAAAACATGCATCCCACATCTTTTGCACAGAGGGCAGCCTGTTAGATTTTGATGATAAAACGACTAAATGTAGAAAAAGAAAAATAAATGTGCGAGTGCATTTATAGAGATTGGTGTGCAAACTGAACCGGACCCGGCCGAGTTGGTCCGATCCTTGAAGGGGGCGGTCTGGTCCCCGTCCCAATAATGGGACTAGTGACCAGGCGGTCCGGACCATTAAAATATAAATAATTTATGTATATACATAATTATAAAAATGAATTATAAATGTTTGTACATTGATATAAAAGAATATTAACTTATATTCATAATTATTTATATTCTAACGGTCTCGAAATATAAAAAAAAGTATAGGAAAGAAAAGTTATTTATTTGTTTATGATTGATTGAGGTTTTTTTGCGCATTTTTGAGTTTGTATTGAGGGTTTTTTTCTTGTCCATGTTCTATAAGTAGCTAGTATTAGTGGTGCTATTGAAATCGAATCGGGATCGGACCAGACGATTGAGGTTTTTTCTTGTCCATGTTCTATAAGTAGTTGGTATTGGCGGTCCTATTGGGACCAGACCGAGACCGGACCGGCCCGAAAATTTGGGGATCGGGACTAGAGGTCCGGACCCCGGTTCCATGCCGGGACCGGACAAGCCCGGATCACGCATGCCCCTAACAGAGAATTTGACGGAGAAAGTGACATACGTGATGAGCCAAAAAAAAACACGAAAATTAAATTTGATTTTTCAATTAGAATTTTGAAAGTTTGAACTGGACCTCCCATCCCGCTCTCTCACGCCCCCTTCGCTTCGCTTATATCGACGCACGCAGTCACTCTCTCTCCCTCACTTCACCTCCCATTTTCTCTCTCCTGACGAGCTTTCTCGCTCTACAGCTCTCCGGACCAGGGTCACGGAGCTCCATCATAACAGCGTAAGCTCTACCTCTCCCTCTCTCTCTCTTTCTCTCTCTCTCTCTAGGCCAGATTGAGTCGTATATGTAATGGCTATTCTTGAATCGGGAAACGCTTGGTTTTGGATTTTAAATGGACAGCGATTCACAGATTCTAGGGATTCCATGATCTTGTTTGGACATTCAGCCCGTGGATCTGTGTTCCGATGTCTTAGAATATCTGCCTCATTTTTTTCCTCTGGTATTTGCTTTTTTTTTTTTTTTCTGGGTGGAAACTGGGATTTGTGAAGTTCGAGCTCATTCTGGCGATCCGGTCTAGGTTTTATTCGAAAGTCTTCTGTTTCAAAAGTGAGAATGCCGGAATTTCTAGCTCAACCTTAGCTCTGCTTTTGATTGCGGTCATATTAGACTGATCCAAATTTTGAATTTCAAGTTAGGGACGGTATATGTCACGTTCTTTATGTGATAAATGTTGCATTCCTCTTTCGGCGATTGTCACTCAGGCATGTACTGGGATTCTCTACAGTACTTGTGAGCTGTAAAGCTGATTTTGGTTGCTAATGTTATACACCAAGTAAACCGTGCGAACACAAATTTCAAAATTTCCTCCTTATTCCCCTTCCAGATTTTGGGTATTCAAGATTTTGAAGATGGAAAGTTATTTCAATACCAAGTCCAGGAACCATATTGATCTTGTCAGAATGGTCATATGATTCATCATAGCTGCTTTTTTATTCTTGAGTTCTTATTTTGAGGGTACAAATTTGTCCCTTCATCTTTCCGTCTAATTCTCTGTAAATGCCAAACATACAAAGTGTAATTAATTTTCCTGAGGTTATTTATGTACATTTACCATTTCAGTGACAAAGAGGTTCATGAAGAGGTGAGTTTGAAAGACTCTAACCAGGAGAGCAACGCAATGGCGACGCAAGCAAGTGCAGAACAAGGAAATTTGAATTGTGCGGAGCAAACAGCAGGTCTATGTTCATGCTCCAACCAAGAAAAAAATTAATATAAGCGATGTGATCTTAAAATCTGCTGGAACATGTATTTTCTCATGGTTCTTTTTATTTGCTTTACAATCGAACAAACATAATGCTGACCTTGGCTAGGAGAAAAGGGCAAAAAATGTATGCGAAGGACTTGGTGATCACTCTTTCTCTTACAGATATTGAAAATGTTTGCAGAAGCGTTGGATCATCTCCTTCTCCATCGGGAGGTGCTCCTGTTGCGTTATCCCTCAAACGAGTTATTTCATTGTGAAATTAGTATCTGGGCCGGATCTTCATGAAATTGTTCTTTCTGGGACACTTTTCAATGTGTGCAAGGAAAAAGTCTTAACAAAATGGCCTGACAAGTTTGCATCTATTGCAGAAATATCGGAAGAGGAAGCAGGAAGACGTTATTACCGACCATTGTTGCTAGCTGCATTCAGGGGTGATTGGGAATTTGCTAAAAGATATTTCGAAGGAGATCCTGCTTCAAAGACGGTCACACTAACAAGCAGATCCGAAACCGCGCTTCACATAGCTGCTTTGAGTGCACAAGACCAATTTGTTGAGAACCTGGTTGAGAGCTTGTCTCCACCAGAAGTGCTCGAAATGGTTGATTGCGATGGCCGCACAGCCCTCCACAATGCTGTCCTGTGTGGGAGGATAAGGATGGTGAAGGCATTAGTTAGAAGTAATCGTAATTTGACGCAACTTCCAGATAATACGGGACGTGTTCCTTTGGGAATAGCTGCTGTGGAAGCTTCCATGCATAAGGAAATCGCCTGGTTCCTGGCAAAAAGTACGACAGACGATGGGCCAAGTCATCGTCCCTTCAGCGGTCCCTCTGCGTTAGAAACCATGAAGGGTCTCACCTTCGCTGGTCATCATGGTAAGATCACCATCACTCTTTGTCTCGATTCCCTATGTTTTTTTTTTTCCCTACATTCTACACTTAGCTTATTTCCTCATCAAATTTGCTGGTGAATTCCAACAGATATCACCCTTTATCTGGTTGACCGGTACCCTCACTTAATTACCATGAAAGACGGAGATCCTGATGAACCCGGATCTATACTGGACTGGTTGGCGAGGATGGCGCCTGACTTTCCCAGCGGAACTAGGCTCAGTATTTTGGAAGCATTGATATACAAATGTCCGTACTTTCTGCACTATGCATCCATTCAATTACTGATTCCCTTCAAGATGATCATACCTGGCTCATCACCTGCTCTTTTGTTTCTGAACTTAAGGTATTCCGGTGGACTTGAACTACCAACCAACAGAGAAAGATTCACATCAGGGTAGATATGCATTTTTGCTGTTTGGCATTATCTGAGAACCTTTCATGATTTTGAACTTTAAGCCAATTTTCTGGGATTGATTCCCTCGGTACTAGCAAAAGAAACCGAAAATGATCGTTTCTTTGTAGGACATATTCTGATTCATTGAATTCTGGTTCATTGACTTGGTCGTACTTGAACAGTGGCTTGACATCGCACTACTTTGTGGATCAGCCATTCCCTGAGAACCACATTTGATTTAACCAATTGCATAAGTGTCGTGTAACTTAATTTGTTGGACAACGTAACCAAATGCCTATGTATCGAATCATGAGGTTTTACGATGATTTCATATCCAGTGACCGGATTTTCTTTGCCACCTGATTGTAGCACATCAATGCCTTACAAGATCACTTTGGAATGCCGTCAAATTTGTAGGTACGCTTCCATTTTATCAATATACCATCTCTATTTCAGTCCCTTTCTCTCCAATTAAAAGTCTATGGTTTGTTCGTTTCTTACTTCTTTTATAAGTAGAAAAAAGCTCCTACTTAATTCTTTTCCATAATTTGGGAAAGAATTTATGTTAGGCCCATTGCCGGTGTGTAAAATCCATTACATATTCACCATTGGATGAGTGGCATGAGTGTTTGAAGTTAGTTTTGTAACTAAATCTTTCCTTGTATCAACAGTATGATAGTTACAATAACTATCATACTGTTGATACAAGGAAAGATTTAGTTACAAAACTAACTTCAAACACTCATGCCACTCATCCAATGGTGAATATGTAATGGATTTTACACACCGGCAATGGGCCTAACATAAATTCTTTCCCAAATTATGGAAAAGAATTAAGTAGGAGCTTTTTTCTACTTATAAAAGAAGTAAGAAACGAACAAACCATAGACTTTTAATTGGAGAGAAAGGGACTGAAATAGAGATGGTATATTGATAAAATGGAAGCGTACCTACAAATTTGACGGCATTCCAAAGTGATCTTGTAAGGCATTGATGTGCTACAATCAGGTGGCAAAGAAAATCCGGTCACTGGATAT
The DNA here is from genome assembly GCA_019149425.1 of Psidium friedrichsthalianum. Lineage (NCBI taxonomy): Eukaryota > Viridiplantae > Streptophyta > Magnoliopsida > Myrtales > Myrtaceae > Psidium > Psidium friedrichsthalianum. The sequence goes on from JAGVVM010005047.1 coordinate 5,223, forward strand.
GAAATCATCGTAAAACCTCATGATTCGATACATAGGCATTTGGTTACGTTGTCCAACAAATTAAGTTACACGACACTTATGCAATTGGTTAAATCAAATGTGGTTCTCAGGGAATGGCTGATCCACAAAGTAGTGCGATGTCAAGCCACTGTTCAAGTACGACCAAGTCAATGAACCAGAATTCAATGAATCAGAATATGTCCTACAAAGAAACGATCATTTTCGGTTTCTTTTGCTAGTACCGAGGGAATCAATCCCAGAAAATTGGCTTAAAGTTCAAAATCATGAAAGGTTCTCAGATAATGCCAAACAGCAAAAATGCATATCTACCCTGATGTGAATCTTTCTCTGTTGGTTGGTAGTTCAAGTCCACCGGAATACCTTAAGTTCAGAAACAAAAGAGCAGGTGATGAGCCAGGTATGATCATCTTGAAGGGAATCAGTAATTGAATGGATGCATAGTGCAGAAAGTACGGACATTTGTATATCAATGCTTCCAAAATACTGAGCCTAGTTCCGCTGGGAAAGTCAGGCGCCATCCTCGCCAACCAGTCCAGTATAGATCCGGGTTCATCAGGATCTCCGTCTTTCATGGTAATTAAGTGAGGGTACCGGTCAACCAGATAAAGGGTGATATCTGTTGGAATTCACCAGCAAATTTGATGAGGAAATAAGCTAAGTGTAGAATGTAGGGAAAAAAAAAAACATAGGGAATCGAGACAAAGAGTGATGGTGATCTTACCATGATGACCAGCGAAGGTGAGACCCTTCATGGTTTCTAACGCAGAGGGACCGCTGAAGGGACGATGACTTGGCCCATCGTCTGTCGTACTTTTTGCCAGGAACCAGGCGATTTCCTTATGCATGGAAGCTTCCACAGCAGCTATTCCCAAAGGAACACGTCCCGTATTATCTGGAAGTTGCGTCAAATTACGATTACTTCTAACTAATGCCTTCACCATCCTTATCCTCCCACACAGGACAGCATTGTGGAGGGCTGTGCGGCCATCGCAATCAACCATTTCGAGCACTTCTGGTGGAGACAAGCTCTCAACCAGGTTCTCAACAAATTGGTCTTGTGCACTCAAAGCAGCTATGTGAAGCGCGGTTTCGGATCTGCTTGTTAGTGTGACCGTCTTTGAAGCAGGATCTCCTTCGAAATATCTTTTAGCAAATTCCCAATCACCCCTGAATGCAGCTAGCAACAATGGTCGGTAATAACGTCTTCCTGCTTCCTCTTCCGATATTTCTGCAATAGATGCAAACTTGTCAGGCCATTTTGTTAAGACTTTTTCCTTGCACACATTGAAAAGTGTCCCAGAAAGAACAATTTCATGAAGATCCGGCCCAGATACTAATTTCACAATGAAATAACTCGTTTGAGGGATAACGCAACAGGAGCACCTCCCGATGGAGAAGGAGATGATCCAACGCTTCTGCAAACATTTTCAATATCTGTAAGAGAAAGAGTGATCACCAAGTCCTTCGCATACATTTTTTGCCCCTTTTCTCCTAGCCAAGGTCAGCATTATGTTTGTTCGATTGTAAAGCAAATAAAAAGAACCATGAGAAAATACATGTTCCAGCAGATTTTAAGATCACATCGCTTATATTTAATTTTTTCTTGGTTGGAGCATGAACATAGACCTGCTGTTTGCTCCGCACAATTCAAATTTCCTTGTTCTGCACTTGCTTGCGTCGCCATTGCGTTGCTCTCCTGGTTAGAGTCTTTCAAACTCACCTCTTCATGAACCTCTTTGTCACTGAAATGGTAAATGTACATAAATAACCTCAGGAAAATTAATTACACTTTGTATGTTTGGCATTTACAGAGAATTAGACGGAAAGATGAAGGGACAAATTTGTACCCTCAAAATAAGAACTCAAGAATAAAAAAGCAGCTATGATGAATCATATGACCATTCTGACAAGATCAATATGGTTCCTGGACTTGGTATTGAAATAACTTTCCATCTTCAAAATCTTGAATACCCAAAATCTGGAAGGGGAATAAGGAGGAAATTTTGAAATTTGTGTTCGCACGGTTTACTTGGTGTATAACATTAGCAACCAAAATCAGCTTTACAGCTCACAAGTACTGTAGAGAATCCCAGTACATGCCTGAGTGACAATCGCCGAAAGAGGGAATGCAACATTTATCACATAAAGAACGTGACATATACCGTCCCTAACTTGAAATTCAAAATTTGGATCAGTCTAATATGACCGCAATCAAAAGCAGAGCTAAGGTTGAGCTAGAAATTCCGGCATTCTCACTTTTGAAACAGAAGACTTTCGAATAAAACCTAGACCGGATCGCCAGAATGAGCTCGAACTTCACAAATCCCAGTTTCCACCCAGAAAAAAAAAAAAGCAAATACCAGAGGAAAAAAATGAGGCAGATATTCTAAGACATCGGAACACAGATCCACGGGCTGAATGTCCAAACAAGATCATGGAATCCCTAGAATCTGTGAATCGCTGTCCATTTAAAATCCAAAACCAAGCGTTTCCCGATTCAAGAATAGCCATTACATATACGACTCAATCTGGCCCTAGAGAGAGAGAGAGAAAGAGAGAGAGAGGGAGAGGTAGAGCTTACGCTGTTATGATGGAGCTCCGTGACCCTGGTCCGGAGAGCTGTAGAGCGAGAAAGCTCGTCAGGAGAGAGAAAATGGGAGGTGAAGTGAGGGAGAGAGAGTGACTGCGTGCGTCGATATAAGCGAAGCGAAGGGGCGTGAGAGAGCGGGATGGGAGGTCCAGTTCAAACTTTCAAAATTCTAATTGAAAAATCAAATTTAATTTTCGTGTTTTTTTTTGGCTCATCACGTATGTCACTTTCTCCGTCAAATTCTCTGTTAGGGGCATGCGTGATCCGGGCTTGTCCGGTCCCGGCATGGAACCGGGGTCCGGACCTCTAGTCCCGATCCCCAAATTTTCGGGCCGGTCCGGTCTCGGTCTGGTCCCAATAGGACCGCCAATACCAACTACTTATAGAACATGGACAAGAAAAAACCTCAATCGTCTGGTCCGATCCCGATTCGATTTCAATAGCACCACTAATACTAGCTACTTATAGAACATGGACAAGAAAAAACCTCAATCAATTACAAACTCAATGCGCAAAAAACCTCAATCAATCATAAACAAATAAATAACTTTTCTTTCCTATACTTTTTTTTATATTTCGAGACCGTTAGAATATAAATAATTATGAATATAAGTTAATATTCTTTTATATCAATGTACAAACATTTATAATTCATTTTTATAATTATGTATATACATAATTATTTATATTTTAATGGTCCGACCGCCTGGTCACTAGTCCCATTTATTGGGACCGGGGACCAGACCGCCCCCTTCAAGGATCGGACCAACTCGGCCGGTCCGGTTCAGTTTGCACACCAATCTCTATAAATGCACTCGCACATTTATTTTTCATTTTTCTACATTTAGTCGTTTTATCATCAAAATTCTAACAGGCTGCCCTCTGTGCAAAAGATGTGGGATGCATGTTTTTCAGTCAATAATTATCAATGATTATCTCGTTTCCCGCTCGAAATCAATTTAAATTGTACGAGGGAGGTCCAGTTCAAACTTTCAAAATTCTAATTGGAAAATCAATTTTAATTTTCCTTTTTTTTTTTGTTGGGCCATCATGTATGTCGTTTTTTTAGCGTCCACACGGAAGTGGAATAGGTGGACAAAATAATGGAGGAATGGGCCCACGTATACTCATTAGGTTTGGGCGGGAAAAGTTGAAGTCCTCTGCTTGCTAAAATGATAAAAGGTCACTTGATGGATATGGAATCCAAGGACGACAAAAACGAAAAATTATCTAAAGAAAAAAATCTTAAACTTATTCTAATTGTTCTAATTCAATTCTAAATTTATTTATATTCGTGCTAATTCAGCCATTCCGATCAACTTTAGTCGGCTAGCGTTGATGCGGATAATTTTTAATAAATGAATGCAGCACTGACCAACGACGAGCAAGTATTTTAGACACTCAACACATCAACTAACCTCGATCGGGCCATCAAATCTTATTAGGTAGGTCCATATTTGATTTCACATTAGTAGCAATAATCCATGAGCTAGCTTCATTTAATTTTAGTGTTAATTATTAGCCATTAGATATCATATTGAATCTTCTTCTCATGTGAAGGGGGACGCGTTGCTGTGGTCCTTAATTTGGCCATTGACATTGCGAGACAAGGAATGAAATATGAAGTTGCGGAAATTATAGGAATTGGTTTATTGATGTAATAATTTTACCAATCACTAAGGGATCAACACTTGTTTTTATCCCCTTACCCCAAAAAAAAAAAAACACTTGTTTTTATCCAACAAACATGCTCTAGTATCCAGAAGACGCTATCGTTGGTCTTTTTTTTTTTTTGTAATTCTATGAATATTAGGCGCTATAGATGTCACGCCCCGAACCCGGCGAGCCACGCGACATCCCTATTACCTGTACGATCGATTGGATAACAAGAACGACGGCCCAGGATACTCGTCGTTGTCCAAACGATCTCAGAGTTCCTTAGGCACGGAAACGAGCTCCTTCAACTTCATGCACAGAAAGGGATAGATAGAGAGACCAACCAATCTAATTTACATCAAACCACTCCTTATATTACATCATATTTATATACATCGGTTGGGCGACATCAAATATGCACAAACCAAAATTCATGTCGTCCTTTGACATCTTATAGCTCGACCTTTAACAAAAAAGGCTAGGTCGGCAATTTCTATCTTCGACTACAAGCAAACCATACAAATTTCTACAAAAGGGCTTCAACTCCAACTGTGCTCATCAAGCATCCGCCCCCATCCGATCCAAGAAAAAGCTGAGTTTCCGACTCAATATCCAACTCGATCCTCTACCTTACTAGGATCGTATTCACTGCGGCGGTCTGGGGTCTGAAAAATGGGGAAATCACCCATGAGAACTAATCTCAGCAAGTTCACCCTAAATCCCTCTCAGGATACCAAATATCCCTAGACCCAACTCAGTAAGCAATCACAAAGTAATCACAAACACGTGTACCCAAACAATATCACATGCAGAGGATAGCAATCAATAGTTACTTGCCCTCATGGGCCAAGAATACAAATAAAATAGTCTCAATTTCAGATAGCAAGTTCAAATGCATGTGTATGCCATTTTTCAGTCTCAACTCTTGCCTCATTAATCCTTAGGACCCGCGTAATGAAACCGCCTCAGGTCCGTACTCAACCCGCGTAGTAATACCGCCTCAGGTTGGTACCCGTGCCTCAGCCCGCGTAATAGTACCGCCTCAGACTGGCACCCGTGCCTCGACCCGCTAATGGTACCGCTACCGCCTCAGGTCGGCACCCTCATTTCTTCATCAATTACCCCGCGTAATGGTACCGCCTCAGGGTTTCATTCTCACAACATTATCTGCCGTGCCACCATTATGAGACACCATTCTCATCAAGCAATTCCAATTTCGTTCGATAAATCAAACGGCATAATCAGGCAGATAATTCAAATGTAATGTCATCAAATGACTCATACACAATTCAACCAAGCAGTTCGAATATATAATCTCGACTCAATAAAGCATCTAAGCCGATCATTCTTGGCTAGCAAACGCAATTGCATCAGAGATTAGCTATCCTGTCCTTTCTCACTTTGAACCGTCAAATTGGGCCCACGACATCACGTGAACCCTTTCTAAGCTCACAAGGACGGTCCTCAAATCTCATCACCAGTACCGTTCAAAACTTCTAAAGTGTCGCAGTTGACACCTCACTTCCGAATTGGGTCCATTTGATCCCGATTGGTCAAATTTCTCATTTCTCAAGCTCCAGACACCACGGGGCCCACACGCACTCAAGGACAGAATTATTTTTCAGAAACAGCCACAATTCAAGTGCGTCCAGCGCACTATAAGTCTCAACAGCCACTATATACACAAATATCTCAAAGTCAGTCAATTTTCCTCAAGCGATCTACCCGTATCGCGTCCTAGAGTTAATCCAGGCAATATCTGACATCCTACACGAGATTAAGGATGCGACTTACCAAAAGAAAGCTTGATAAGCCAAGGAAACGGGCTTACAGAGGTTGTGAACAACATCAATCAAGACTGGCGGCGACGCACGGCGGCGCGTGGAAGAGGACGGCCAAACCAGCGAGAACCGGGGCTGTAAAGGGCTGAACCGACACCAAAATGAACTAGAAATCACATATTTGACATGGAAATGAGATCCAAGGGCAGCCGGGGTCGACATATATCAATTAGAATCAAAACAGAAATTCGGCACCCAGAAAACAGTTTCGTCGACTGATACGAGAAAATACATTTGAAGGGTCAAACGACCTCGGATTGAGGCGATTCAAGTGGGGTTAGAACCGTAAGACATTGAACTACAACATACCCAAAAATCGCGACGATCCACGGTCGGATTTCCGTCGGCATCCAGTTGAATTTTGCTGCAGAAAGCTGGGCCGCGGGAGAGAGAGGGAGAAAATCCGAAAATCTAGAGAGAGAGAGAGAGAGAGAGAGAAGAGAGAGAATGTTCTGAAAATAATGGAGGAGAGAGAGAGTGCTTTGACCATAAATATCCTAAGGATAATTATTGAAAATCACTATTCACTGAAAGCGACATAACGCTGAACGAATTGACTGATTTTGGACTATCAGTGAATTTTCGGACTGATAAAGCTTGGGCCTCAATTATTTTCGGTCAAAGCTGGTCAAATTGGTCAAAAAGATGATCGACGAGATATTTCTCGAAATTCGTGAAATTTCAGGACCGGGTGGGACTCATCGGTGCTGATTTGGCTCAATCGCAATCGGAAAATAACTCCAGATTCGCCGTAAATTTTTATAGCCTCTCTAAAAATATTCTTACCCTCATGCCATGGATTCTAGCTCAAACTAGAGGCAAGATAGAAATTCCCATTTTGCCCCTTTTACTGGGCATTCCGAGATCCATTTGCCCATTTTTCGCCTTTCTAAGCAAGGTCCAAATTCACAACTGTGACACTCCTGAGAGTTGATTGTCCTATTCCGGAGCTTAATTCGTGGCCTCATTCATAAGACGACAGCTTTAAATAAATTCTCAGACTAACGGGTGGCTTTAGGAGTCACGCGTATCGCCATTTGGTCCACGTGCTTATATTCCTAGTTAGCCTTTCCCCTTGGTTAGTCATCTCAGAGTGGCCAGCTCCAAGCGAGATTCATTTATAGCGCCTCTATGAAATAACCATTCTGTATTCGAATTCCAGAAAAAGGGATCGAAACTCAGGATGTCACAATAGATATTCGGGAAAAGTGTTAAAAAAAATCTTAAACACTGTATGATACTAATTTAGTTGTAAAATTTTTAATTGTACCAATTAATCCTATGAACTGCTTTTCGTGACAGTCTAAACAGTACCGTCAGTTATGTCTAACCACATGATTTTTATCAATAAGTATTTATGTGAAATATGTAGTGATGATGTTGTGGATCTACGGTGGATTGTACTGTTCTGACAATACTATCAGAAAAGCATTTTCCTTTGGTCAAACCTATCGAGAAGGTTAGGGAGCTAGAGATACTCAATTGTATTCTGAATGGCAACAAACTCTTCCCAACAAATCACCACCATTCCAGCTACACCGAAATTCCAGGAAAATCCAATTTACCGCGAAAGAGAGAAACAGGAAAGGGCAAAAAAAAAAAAAAAGTAATTAAGCAAAAGAGAAGTGAGATGGCATCCACACAGTGGCCTACGTGATCCAGAAAGTCTTAAGCCAAGAACAAATAATAAGTACACGTGAGTTAGTCCGTTAAGCTGAATCTAATATACTATATATCCTTAGGGAATTGTGATCTGATGTCTCAAAGATCAAAAGGTCACATTGGAAGAGTAGTTCATGGCTCTGCTGTTGCAAGGCAATTGCACTGATGGGTACAAAGTCTTGTGTCATAGCTGGTGGCTTCTTGAACCGTAATTTTTGAGCTTGTAGTCGGCTGCTCACCGGTTTTTGTGCCATTAACAGAATTGAGGGATGTCTATACCTAAATTTTTGCCCCAAAGGACTCATTCGAGGTTGATTTTGCGGATAATTTTCATGAATATGGCCTGCACCATCAACTGGTGTGCAATAGGGGGATCTGTCCGTCGGCGTGTAACAACAAGGCATATATTAATAATGTCCGATATGGAATAAGGTTTTTGCACATTTGCTTCAGCTGTCGTTTATTACTACGAAGTGTTTTTATTATTTCACCACTTGCCTGGCCATATGGATTTTGCATGTTAGCAATGATATCGGAAAGATTGCACGAAGTAGCGTTTACTAAAAGAGAAAAGGTACTAATTTATGGGCGGTCGTTTATGAAAATGTAACCAAGGCCTGTATCTAATTCTCTGGACCGCTTGAAAGTAAAGTGAGCTTTGACGCTTTCTTAGGCGCCAAACTGGCCTGGTAAATGTGTGTTAGCGGCATATTCCTAGTTCATGCAATGAATTATAATGAAAATCTGAGTATTATCCGTATGGGCTTGAGAGATCCGTGCCAATTGTAGTGCCCCCTCGCGAGAGCACGATTTGCGGCGCCTGACATCCATTGCTCGCTCTAATGTCACGTTAGATGGTGGCCACAAGGGAAAGAAGAAAAAAATGAAACTAGATAGATGGATTTTACCATGGAACGGCATTATGACAAAGCCCGCCATTCACTCCCGTTCATTAATTGGATACGGATACACAATTTTGCAGGCGAAGTGTTTGACCATGTCTGTGTTATTCTCAGTTTCAGAAACTGTTTTAAGTTGCTACCCTACTGAGGAATACTCATACTTTTTCATGGCTTCGACATCCTTGAACGACAAGTTACCAGGATTGACTTTCTGTTCCTGATTCGACGCTGGAGGGAAAAGGGGTTGGCCACCGGTCCAGATCCCACTGCCCATACGATGGCAGAAGTAGAGGTGAGAGTGGGTCTCTGGATAGAATTAGGAACCCGGAACCGAAATATGGTGGGAACTGGTCCGGTTCCAGGTTCCAAGGGTAGGGTAGGATAAATTTTCAGGTTTCCAAAAATTGAGGAACTTGTTCTAAAACATGTAGGTTCCAGATTCTAATAGCTAGAACTTGGACCCTAGACTTGTATCTTAAATAAATTTTTGTGTTTTTTTGTGTGTATCTCTTTACACATTCTACAATACTCTACAGTGTCTGATGATGAGTGTATAATCTAGAACCGAAAACAAATTTTTTTGGTTTCATGCTGCGAAAAATGAGGAACTTATTCCAACGGGTTGGTTTCCGATTCTAATGGTAATATATATAGACTTGAAAAGCTCACTTCTACTTTCCCATTAATTGGTAGTGTCCACTCTCATTTTTCTTAATTAAAATGAAAAGAAAAAAATTGGTAGGTTCCCAGTTACCCTGAAATTGACCCCAGAACTTGTTACAGGGTAGGTATCAGGTTCTAGGGTATGACGGGTAGGTTTTCTAGTTCTAGAAATGAGGACCATATTTCACTAGGTAGGTTCCAAGTTTCAGGTGGAATCTATAAGGAACCTGAAAACCGTTCACCCCTATCAAGAAGGGGGGAGGGAGGGCTCTATCACCACATACTTTCTGGGTGATGGTGGTGACTGGAGGATAGGTATTGATGGTGCGACGTATCTGTGATTAGGTTAGGAAAGGCAAGTTAGCCGTGCTCAGCTGCTCCACTTTTTCTCAAAATTGGATCAAGGTAATCCATTTTCTTATATTGGTAGGAGGGGATTGGATTAGGGCGAAGATATTGCCGGAAAAACGACTTCTCGCTGTCGAAATTGTGCCTTTCTAATGGATGGGGACAAATGGCGTCGGGTCGGGGTCTGTCAATCAGATTGTGTTTTGAACCAATTGATCCATTTTCATTATTTCATCCTAATTGGCTCATATCCAAACCTACTCCGATCAAACTATTTCCAATTTACCAGAATGAGCTTTTCTTTAAATATAATATGTAATTAAAAATCAGATCCTAAGATGTATTTATTCTCATATGCCTAGCCGAAGCAGACGAAGCCCTCGCTGAATCGAGTTTAATCTATTAGGGCGTTTGGGGTGAATAGTTTAATTGCACTTTATTCAAGCCCTAGTGCCTTTATTTTAGAAGATGAAAATGTCCACATCATGTGAGGAATTGTAACCCATAACAGTATTTCTAATGATCCATTTCATATATGATCTAAGAAATTGTAAACCCATTTAGATTATTTCATAACATAGATCAATGTGTTAGCAAGTGCAGCAAAGTACATAATATTAAAGATAAGATTAATTTTTTATGAAATGAGTGAAATTATTTAAAAAATTGTGCATTTCAGGCAAAGCTATCGGACACTTTGAAATATATTGTTTATACATGAGGGATAAAGCCACCACCGGACGCCGTGCTAGTAACTTTCGATGACGCCTCTCTTGAATGACATAACTTTTTTTTCAATCACTATAGTGCCATAATTTTTTTTTTCTGTTCACTTAAATGCCACATAACATTCTAATCACTCACTGAATGACATAACTTTTAAAAAATATTCACCACAAATGCTATATCACGTTAGTTGCAGCACTTAGTGAACGTTTCTTCAAATAGTTGGTACTGAAGTGATTGATTGAGAGTTACGACACTCAAGTGAACATTTTTAGAAGTTATAAAACTCATGAATTAGGGTTTAGGGTGGTTTAGGGTTTATGGGTTAGGCCAAATACCGACGAAAGTCTGGGTAGTAGTGGGCCAACGAAGCAAGAGTGTTAGAGGAGTTTCGACAAGCCGTTGAAGACAGTGAATGCATGAACATTCACGAAGTACTAGAGAAGATGATGAACAGTGCAATTAATTTTTTTTTTCATTTTTTTTCAAGATGGTGCTCGCATGGTGCTACATTAGAGCCACGTGTCCTCAAAGTGCCCCATTGGATTCACGTCAGCCTTTTTAACGGTGATTTTGGATGGAAATTGTAATGGAAGATAAATGTGTCACAATGGTATTGTTTAGAGTCTTTAGTTTCACAAAAAAAATTAAGAGTAAATGTGCTAAAGTGGACATGATTAACCTTTTTTTATGGGTTTTTTTTTTTCCTTTGCTGTGTCACCAATGAGTTAATGATATTTGGGAGCTATGTTCGGAGTCTTTATTCATTTACAGACCATGGGTCACGCCATGAACAGTCAAAGTCGAGCAACGCAAACGCAAATTACACGCCTGACTCGCCCTTCACGGGTTTTGGGGTCGCGCTCTCTCCTCGACGAGTGATGTGAAGCTACACAGACACAAGCACAAGATTCGTTAGATCGATTGAATAACGAAAAGGGAGTAATATGTTGACCTCGGTTCTTTAATAGCGTATCATGCAACAATCGATCTTTTAAAAGTATCGATGAGATCAATCGAATCATTTAGTATTTTGACATTAGATGAGTTAACTCCTTCAGCGTCTTGCTTTCCGCGAGCTATCATGCTCCACAATTGTCGGTAGTCCCCACATAAAAGCGGAAGAGGTCGCAAATGATGGAGGAATGGGCCTACGTATGTCACTAGTATTGGGAAAAGTTGGTTGTCCACCAGGTACGAAATGATAAAAGATGAACCACAAATTCACAAGTGAGTTTCAAACATCACGTGATTGATGAAGAATTCAAGGGCGATAGATGATGTGAAAATTATAATGAAAAAAAAGGTCTGAACTTACATAATAATGCGTTGATTTAGTTCTATCTTTTTTTTCTGCAAATTCAATCGTAAAA
>JAGVVM010005048.1:0-23411 GCA_019149425.1 Psidium friedrichsthalianum
CCGTAAGTGTTCCGAGGCTGATGTCAAGCGGTGAGAGTGTGATCGCTTGAGAGATGCTTCATGACAGCCAATCCTTTTGACTCTAATACTGGCCGACAAGGTTGCCATCTGCGAAGTTTAGTTTCAACTCCTCCATCACCTAGTTTTTCCCTTTTTTTTTTTTTTCTCTCGTAATGATCTCTCCTTGAAGGGACTTGTGCCGTTGGTTCTTTTCTCTTCTATCTTGATAGTTTGAACCCTCATATTAGAAACTTAACGCCAATGTGAATAGTTTGGTGTGGTGCTCCACTTTTGTGGCTTAATAGGCTTGTAAGGCTTGAGGGAAGCTTAAATCTTATCGCTGAACTGCTTCCTATAATTGCTTCTATTTAATTGTATCGGAAAGGAGCATTTAACATCCCTGGATGTGTCGGGATCCTGCAACGACTAGATATGGAATAACAGCATGTTTCTGGTGTTGGCACAAATATGCAGCATCTCTGGTGGTTAGGGTTCATATGTCTGCTCATGTCGATGTCTGAATGGTGAGTACGCTGGGGGGCCGGGGGGTTTGACATTGGCCTTTCTCCAAAAGGACTGAAGCAACTCAACTTACATTCCAACTGAGAGAGAGAGAGAGAGAGAGAGAGAGAGAGAGAGAGAGAGAGAGAGAGAGAGAGAGAGAGAGAGAGAGAGAGTTCAAACATATTATTGAGTCTATTGACGATTGGTTGAGGTCCATGCAGCGTCTCACTAAAGATGGGAGATTGCATTGAAACATTGGTTATGTAAAAGACAGACATCAAGTTTTATCGCATAAATGTCCAGCAGATGGTAAAGTAATGCTCGAAGGTTCTCATGATATGACTTGGGAATGGTGTTCTCGAGTGGCTCGCTTTGCTAAAATTTGGAAGTGTGGTTCATCTTTATTCGATAAGTCGATGTCAAATGGGTCCCTGAAAAATTGCGAAATTGTGGTAAATTACTCTACGGTGAAAAGGTTATGGTAGTTCAAATTAAAATCATGCTGAGTTGAATGATGAGTTCAAAGGTAAACAAATGAGGATACGGGCAATTGCCTCGGTTGAAACTTGAAACTTGAAAGATCTTAGTTGTCCAAATGAGGAATGCCAAGTTGAAAGAACTGAAGTCAATGAGTCAAAAAACAGAAGCCTAATTGGTCCGCTTGAAGCGCCGGTGCCCATGTTGTAAAGCGAGTGAACTGAAAAATATTGCTATCATGTCGGAATTTCTTTGTACCTCCTAAAATAAAATAAATTGAAGGGTGTGTTTGTTTCAGGGAAAGTGTTTTTTTCGAAATTCACTTTCAGAAAATGATTTTCAAGAAATCATTTTTCGGAAAATGATTTGTTTTCTCTTGTTTGGTGACATGTGATGAAAAATATTTTCTAGCGTTTGATTTGCACTTGAAAATGATTTTACTTTATCTTAAGAAAAAGAAATCTGAATTTTTAAATTATATTTTTATATTTTAAATTTCATATTATATATTTTTTATTTTTCTTTCTTTTTTCTTCGTCTTCTTCCTGCGACTTCTTCTTCCATTATGCAAATTTGCGATTTCTTCTTCCTTCTTCCTTCTGCAACACCGGCGGCCATGGGTGAGCTCGACTCTCTGGTGGAGGGCGAGCTCGAGCTCGCTAGTTCTAGCAGAAGCAGTGGTGAGCCTCGGGTCGCTAGATCTAGCGAGCTCGAGGCTTGCCAAATCTGTCAAGGCCGCCAGATCTAAGCAAGGCAACTAGCGAGCCTCAAGGCTGTCGGATCTGGTGGCCCAAGCCTCGAGCTTGCCGAGGCTATCAGATTCGACGGCCTTGAGGCTGGTCGGGACTTGTGAGCTCGATCGACGGCCTCGGGTGAGGCTCGCCACTCGACCGATGTCTTCGGGTGAGGCTAGCCGAGACTGGCGAGCTTGACCGACGACCTCAGGTGAGGCTCACTGGGACTGCCTGAGCTCAGCTGACGACCTCGGGGTTCGGCGGTGGTTGCTGCCACTGTTTGGCACCTAGGGAAGAAAGAAAATGACAAAGAAAAAAAGAAAAAGAACATATAATAATATTAAAATATATATTAAAACATTAAATACAATACAAAATATTAAAATATTAAAAAAGGGGCAATTTGAGAAAGTGTTTTCACCTCTTTAGATTGGAGAATTTACTATCCTGATTTATACATAAAACTTTCCATTGACCGGAAAGTGTTTTCTGTTAACCGAATCATTTTCCGATAAACCAAATGGAGGAAAGTCCGGAAAACTAATTTTGGAAAAACTTTCCCCGAAACAACACATCTGAAAAGCTTGAATACTTTTCCTTTTGGTCTTGCCACTTCGCATGTTTTTTTTCCCCTTCCTTTTTTGACATGCATATGTCATAATTAGTTTAGGCAAATTAGGCAAGATTTGTGCAAAATCATGATAATTTTGATTCTGTTAAAAAAAATAAAAAGAATTGGGAAGCTGACCAAGTGGAAATAGAATCACATAAATAAAATGTTAAAAGAAATTTGAAACTAATTTCGCCGATAGAATTTTGTAACCTCTTAAAAAGCATATTATAATTTGAAAATGTTTTAATCATAAGTTATACTATCTTCGGCCATAGTTTATCCACTTCTACTTATCCTAGATGAAGACATTAAAGTTGCTGAAGTATTCATGGATATGGCAGTGGGTTCCTCAACTTCATTCAATCAAAGTATATGTGGAGTAGAAAGAGGAAAAAGAGAAGGTCATCCTTAATAACACATTTTAGTTTCACACTGTCAAAAAGAAAGCAAGAGGATAAAATCTACATTCAGACCAGATATGTAACTAATCGTATTGATTGTCTGTGCTATCATTTAATAAAATCTGTAATCCATACGATAAATTCTTATAAAAATATCGAATATGACTCACACGTTGTTGTAGTAGCAGTACTGGATTATCATTCGCCAAAAGCTTAAGATTTAGAAGTCAATTTTACTACCCGACAATGCCAAAACATGCAAATAACAAGAAAGTAAACAAACAACATGAGGAAATCGGAAAAATTAAGGATAAAGAGCAGAAGGTGAATGAGAAAGGGGAAGGGAGAACAAGGCCGAAGGAGAAGACGAGTAAAATAGAGGTCAAGATCAGATCCTCCCCACGCACCCAAAACGCGAGCTTTTTTCACATTTTCTTTGAAGCTTTTCAATTCATGCCCCCACCCCCACCATCATTCCCAGAGGAGGAGCAGCCCAGCCTTCTCGTTCTCCCTCTCCCTCATTCGTCATCATCTTCTTCGTCATCGGATCCCAGTTTTTGGTCGAGATTTTCCCACTTCGCGGATCGCCCGACGAACCCTCCCTTCTTGCCAATTTTGCCCTCTAATCTCCCGGTAGGGAGATCCGCCGATTGATCGGAGCGACCCATCAATCAAAGACCGATCACCCACCGACGCCGCCGGCAATGAACGACTTCGACGCCCTCTTGAGCGCCGATTTCGGCTTCAAACCCCAAGGCAAATCGGCTCCGATGAAACCCTCCTCGTCCGCCGCCTCCACGACGGCCCCCTTCGACTTCGATCTCGGATCTCGATCCGCTCGGGTCTCCAATTCCGATCACACCTACGGCTCGAAGCCGAATGCGAAGTCCCAAACCCTAGACGACTTCGATGATCTCTTCGCCAACAATGCGAGGAGCACGAGCAAATCAGAGAGCCGAGGGGGCGATTCGGGTTTTGATTTCGACTCAATGTTCAATTCGAGCTCCAGATCGCCGGGTTCGCCGGTGTATGATAAGCCGGTCTACGACGATGATATATTTGAAGGTGTTCCGGGCATGAAGAGCTCTTCCGAGGTGAAATATGAGGATGTCTTCAGGTCCATTTCCGAATCTCCGCCACGGAGAAAAGGGAATGAAAATAGTGGGTTTGACGATCTTTTGGGTGGATTTGGAAAGAAGGAAGGCGAGTCAAAGAGTAAGGGGTATGATAGGAGTGCCCCAAGTTTTGACGATGATTTAATTCCTGGGTTTGGAGGAAGTGGTCCTCCTGCTAAAAACAGGTATTTAATAGCTGCCTTTGTTTCTGTTTGTTGATTACATTGCGGACTTGAAGTGTTTTCAGTGTCGTAGAGATTTAGTACGTGTCAGCATTGTTCCTAATTGAGCGTATTTTGATTGCGCCAGCTAGAGCTAGCTTTGATTGATCAAGATAGTGTTGATCATTGTTTGATTTAACTAGTTTATCTGTTCTTTAATCTCTTGCAGCGTCGTCTGCTGTTTGCACTATGCACATACTTCTCTTTCTTAGGTTTCATTTATGATCTCAGTGGATTTGTCATCGATCTCAGGGTATGCATTGAACTGACATGGCCAAATAGAATTTGGTATTCATGTGGCAAAGCTCTGCAGATTCCCTATATGAATATGAAGAACATTGTTGTACCCTCTACCCTGTAGCTATCAGGGTTTTGGGATGATCTATTGGTACTATGTTATTTTTTGAAAGTTGGGTTCCCACTTTTGTGCTGTGCTTGACATGAAGAGAAGTGGGAGGAAAGGATCGAAAAGAAAGGAAGTAAGGGCATTGAAAATGGGGATTGAGAATCAACTTTCTTTTGCTTCTTTGGTCAGGAGGAATGATAGAGAATAAATAGTAGACTGATTACTTCTATAACCTTCATTATTAGATATCTACCATACCGAGCAGGTCACCGGCATAAACATCTCGTACCTTTATATAATTTTTTTATTGTAATTTGAGATATTGGATATATGAGCCTATGACATATTTTTTCTCTTTATTTTCAAATAGTAGAAAATGACTTCCAAATCTTATAATCCTCCCACAAATTCCTCCCATGCACAATCCACAGCCTTCCCAAATACAGCATTTTGAGGAAGTTGCCACTTGTATTTCCAAGATATCCATATATGAATATTTTAGGTGATACACTGAGAAGGAAACTATGTATATAAGAAAAGCGAATTGACTTATCATTTAATTAGACTGTTCTTTGGTATGGTTAATGTTTGAAAATTGAATTTCTTGTCATTAAACATGCTTAACGATGAGCCCAAATAAAATTGTCTAATGTCTGTTAAACTTGTACTATCTACTCTGATTTTCTTCCCTCTCTCACTGCCAAAATCTGCTCATTTGATCACCTATTCTTTTCTTTTCTCTTTCAAACTCGCAATCAGTATTTCTTTATTTCCTAGTGTGATTAACAGTAGGAACGCTGCATTTTCATGGCAATGATCAAGCGTCTTCAATTGACGTGCACCATTGCATTTGGCACGAAATGGTCTATCTGTTCTTCTTACTGGAAATGGAAAGTTCGATCTCTCTGTGGAAAAGTGCAGTGTTGAACATAGTATCTACCTTTGCTTCCCCCCTTTTTCCCCTTCTTGGAGCGATATTCTTGTGGAGAAATTGGGATTTGTGAAGGGGAAAACTTCTCATTTTTGATAAAAGACGTTGGGATACTGTGATTACTACTTCTATAACTTTATCTGACTGAGTGGAGTCAAGTTTTGTCAGATTATCCAAATACGAGCCATCTAGTGATGATTACAAACTTACAGACTTCATCAGATTGGATTCAATCCCATGAGAATGTAGTATGCATGGTGAATTTTTGGAGGATCAAAGATTCTCAATCTATGCGTTTTGTTAGAGAAAAACGTGTATAATTTAATAAAAAAAAATGTAATTCATAGTACTTACATGGAAATTCTATGACTAAAAAGTAGTAAGCAGTAAAACATACAACAAATGTTGCCAAAGGTTTGCCCAAGATTTGCATACCCCATGCCTTGTTATTGGAAAAACTAGGAGACAACATATGCCGCTCTTATGGCGATTTGCTTCTAATTGGGTTTGTCAGCCATTTATGATAAACTCCTCGATATGCTGACATCAGAAGATTTTTCAGTTTAATGAAGTAATTTGAATCAGCCTGGAAGATGGTATTAGTTATAGAGGACAACCGTTAGTATAGTTGATCACATTCGAGAGGATTTTGACTCTGATTTAGTTGCCTAATTACGATTGCACCAATGGATTACATAAAATGTTTGTATGTTATGTCTATATAGAGCTATGGACGAAAGTAGAATTTTTTTTTTGGTTTTTTTGGTTTGGGGGGGGGGGTGTTGGGCTGGGGTTGACGTTTCTACTTTGGAGCTAACAGGCTATTTATTTATTTTTCTCAGATTGTAACTAAGAATTTTTGAATGTGTGACATGATAAGATCACTAAGTATATCGAAAATTAGCATTGGCAATGACTGAGATGTTTCTAAATCTAATCTTTACAAAATTCAAGGGTGATTTCAAGAGCAACAGCCAAACCATGAAGTTTATGAGGTTATTTGGCGAACTTAATATTTTGAAACGGGATTGGCCCATTTTCTGTTTTGCCTTGTTTTCTTGACATGGAATGACTGGGTCTTGTGATATAGAAGGAACTGTGCTTATCTGTAGCCGCTGCAATGCAAGATGATATTTTTTTTATTTTCTGTAAGGTTTGTTTAAAATGACATGAGGAGTTGCATAGCCATAGCCCAGCCATCGTATAACTGCATTCTCAACTCAACCCTCACCCCAGCCCCTCCCCAAGCACCCTAAAGAATGTTATCTGGGATCGCTATCTTGTCAATTGTAATTATGCCGGTAGTTTTACTTTTATTCATTTTCTGTTTGCACAAATGTATGAGATATTCCTCAGTACACACACCAACTTCTACTTTTTTCTGCAGGCCAATGCCAGAGCCTACTTGGTCTTCTGAGCCGACACATCACACGAGTAAAATGACAGAAGATCCATTTGTGTCATTAGGATCAACCTCACCCCATGTGGCCGCATCTTCAGGCCTTTCCACTGACCCATTGGAAGAATTTAGTAAGCTTGGTAAATCCGAGAGCATGAAAACTGATGCTCCATCTGTATCCAGTGGGGGAGCATATGATGACATGGATCCATTTGATGGCTTGGGAAAATCTATGCCGCCATTTTCATCTGAAAGAACCAATACAGCAAGGATAGAAGTCCTCTGAGGAGAGACCACAGCTCTAAGAGGGGTCCAGATAACTATGCAGAAGAGTCTTTGTCTGTAGATAATGATCTTAAATCTGATCAAACCTTTTCCAATATTCCTCCTGCTTCTCGAGGTACTGATATGTCTGCTGGTCAAACTGCTTCTGATCCTTCCTATGCGCAGGCCAATCGGAATGATGCCAGTAGTCCAGTAGACATGTCCCCAAGATATGAAGAAAATGTCTCATCCTATGATGAGGTATGGCTCACAGTCTCAGAAATTCCTCTTTTTACACAACCTACGAGTGTGCCCCCGCCTTCCAGACCTCCTCCTCCAAGACCAGCACGAGTCTCAAGGGCAGGAAGTAGGTCTTTTGGATCTGCAAATGTGAAGAATAATGTTAATGAGTTTTCTTCATTCCCAAATTCCACTCAAAATTTTGAGGATCCTAGGTCAGTCCCTCCTGCTTATACGAGTTCAGCTTCATCTCCAATCGATGAATTAGAAGATTTTGCGATGGGCAGGGGTAGAAATAGTGTTGATGATCATTCTAATGGCTTTTATAGTGAGGAAATGGGTATGACTCTGATGCTGCTGCATCTGCGGCAGCCATGAAAGAAGCCATGGAGAGGGCAGAGGCTAAGTTTAGGCACGCAAAGGAGGTGAGGGAAAGAGAGAGTAGTAAGACTGCTAGAAGTAGAGACACCGTGCCTCTCGAGAAGGACGAGGATTTTCTGGATGCTCATGAGAGAGCTCTCCGGGAAAAGCAAGAGAAGTTAGATCGCGAGAGGCTGCAGAGGGAGAAGGAAGAGGAAGAGAGGGAGCGAAGGAGACTTGAGAAGGAGAGAGAAAGAGAAGAAAAAGAGAGGGAACAAAGGAGACTTGAAAAGGAAAGGGAGAGGAGGGAGATTGAGAGGGAAAGGGCCAGACAAGCAGTGGAAAGGGCTACTAGGGAGGCACGCGAGAGAGCAGCTGCTGGGGCACGTGACAGAGCAGCTATGGATGCTCGTGTGAAATCTGAAAGGGCTGCTGTTGAGAAAGCGAATGCTGAAGCTCGAGAGCGTGCGGAAAGGGCAGCAGTGCTGAGAGCACAAGCTGAAGCCCGTGAAAGAGCAGCTGCGGATGCAAGGGAAAGAGCTGAAAAAGCAGCTGCAGAAGCAAGGGATAGGGAAGCACGGGGGAGGGCTACTGAAACACGGATGAAAGCAGAACGAGCTGCCGTGGAGAGAGCTGCTGCAGAGGCTCGAGAGAGGGCTGCTGCTGAGGCTCGAGAGAGGGCTGCTGCGGAGGCTCGAGAAAAGGCTGCTAGGGCCAACCAACAAAAGAATGATAATGATCTCGAATCCTTTTTCAGCATGGGTCGAGCAAGCAGTGCTCCGCGGCCCAGGCAAATTCTGCAGTGAGTATTTGAACCTAGAGCTGAGTTGCTGCATTTTTTGCCCTTACAATGGCTGTAAAAAAATGATTTCTAATCCTAATTTTTGATGGCTCAGGATCCTTTCTTTGAAACACAACCACAAAGCAGAAAGGGGCCTGATGTCGCCAAGACATCTGAATCTACTTCATCAAGCATGAGAAAAGCTTCATCAACTACAAATATTGTCGATGATCTTTCTTCAATTTTCGGAGGTAGCATGCATGAACTTTGAAGAGAGATGAAAGCTTTCTCACGTGCTTTTCATTTTGATTGTTTACTGAACTTTTACTCCCTCTGTTAACCAAAAGGAGGAGTAGCATCATCTGGGGAGTTCCCAGAAGTCGAGGGAGAAAGTGAAGAAAGACGTAGAGCTCGGTTGGAGCGCCACCAGAGGGCTCAAGAACGAGCGGTATATGCTTGTTAAGGGGACATATTGCCTCTCTCGTGAATGATGGATGCTGACACTTACCCTTATTTGTAATGGTTTGATTACTTTGGACCTCTCTCTAGATTTATGTCTTGTCTATCCTATTTAGGCTAAAGCTCTGGCTGAGAAGAATCAGCGGGATCTTCAGGTTCAAAGGGAGCAGGCTGAGAGACATGTAAGAAGCAGTTGTGATTTCCTTATGTTTAAGTTTCTTTTTGTGTCTGCGCTACTTTTGAGTGTTGAGCTCATGGCTTAGATGCAGAAAGATTTTGCAAATGTAATGACTATTGGGTATGCCTTGTCATAAAGCTTGGCTATTCTTGAATTTCTACATTGCAGTCTTAAATGATTTTGAATGTTAGGTTCAGGCTTAAGCTCCCCAATGAAGGGCTAAAAACGACTGCCTGTCAATGTTGTACCAAAATCTCACCAAAAACTCACTTCTGCCATCAGTGAATCCTTCACCAATCTGCAAATTTCTCCATCTCTATCACTTGCTTTTGCTTTGCCACTCTTTGAGACTGATCAAACATAGATATGACATTTGAAAACAAAAACTTTTCTCCTTTGCAAGTGATGTTAATCCCTTGTATACAAATTTTTGGAAATGATTCTGCAGTGCCCTTATAGATAGGAGCCAGGTAAAAAGGATGATATATAAGAAGCCATCTCATTCTGAACTGTGCTGCGCAGTGGCTGGTGGTACCCTGAATTAGACTTTCTGAGGAGATGATAACATAGGTTACTATAATTTGTGTGCCTTTTGGATTTTGTTGGATTTTTTCCTTTGAGGTTGAACTTGGCCTTTCTATCTAGTTTGGCTTTATTTAGGTCCTTCTTTTTGACTTTCACTTTTAAAGGATTTTCTGCAATTGGACTAGGAATATTTCCCATTTATTGCAGAATCTCTTTTTTCTCCTTGGCAAAAATTAAATGACAATCGGCTTCTATGAATCGTCTTTAATCTGATGAATAACAAAGGCTCAGTGTGCACTTTCCATGGCTTAAAGAATGCCCTTAATGTTAAGGTCTTTGCCCCCAGGTAAACTGGGGAAAAGTGAGGATGCTTTTGTCCAATGTTGTGTCCCACACAGTTTAGATGACGAACAGCATTAAACAGTAAATTTGAATGTAGATGCCAGAATAAGTCTGAAGCTTGTTTTGATTTTTTGAATTGATACTTTTTGTTGATTATCACTGTGTACAGGTTGCATATCTCCTCTATTTATTCATGTTCATCCCGCGTTAGCTATTTAATTATAGTGATTCTTGGTCAAAATTTCAAATTAGTGAATTTCTCTCTTTGATTTTGGCTTGGATGATTTTCAGAGAATCGGTGAAACATTGGATGTGGAGATCAGGCGTTGGGCTGCTGGCAAAGAGGGGAACCTACGGGCTCTGCTTTCAACTATGCAATATGTATGTCTTAAATAATTGTTTCCATTTTATAACTTACGATAATGGTTGCATTTTACTGAATGGAGAATGTGGTTTGCAACTTGATTAGTCTGTTTGACTGGTATTATTTGCTTTTGGTGATGGATATTTTGGTCACTGATTTGTATTTTGCAGATGCTGATTTTTCCTTTTCTGATTTGTGATAGGTGCTCTGGCCTGAATGTGGTTGGCAGCCTGTGTCTTTGACGGACCTGATAACTGCTGCAGCAGTGAAGAAGGTATACAGGAAAGCAACCTTGTGCATTCATCCCGATAAAGTGCAGCAGAAAGGTGCTAATCTACAGCAGAAATACGTTGCTGAAAAGTGTTTGACCTCCTTAAGGTATTTGGGATATCAAATTTTCCTGTTGTCATTTCTCTGCTGGTCTTGCGCATGTTATATCACTGTAAACTTTCAGGTCATATATGTAAATGTGGGTCGTATTAGTGCCGCTATGTAGCAAGCAATTTGTCAATAGGTGGAGGAAGCACTCACAACTCAAATGAAGAATTCTCGTCCGAGGGATAACTTTTTACTGATATCGATGTTTTAATAATGCTACAGGAAGCTTGGAACAAATTCAATTCTGAGGAGCTCTTTTGAAATCCTGGAGCCACCTTGCCTCTTCAATGCTGTGTTGCCGGCAACCATGTGATATTTTTGGTGGAATGCGAGTCTGCTCCATACAGAAGAATGGTAGCACACCTCCTTGATGAAATGTACTGTGCACATGTGCAGACATAAAGCATAGTTACGCACAATCCAGTTGATGTCTCCAAGAGTGGCGGAACATTGTCAGTTGCCGCAATTAAGTCCCTCTCGAGGTAAAAGAAGTTGAAGGCTATTGTGTTATGGGTTGGAATGTTGTGCTTTTGTAGAATAGCATGCGCTGATTCCATTGATGGAAAACTCTTACTACATCTGCTTCTCGTTGAGAATGAGAAGACTGTCTTCTTTTTGGTAATTTTTTCCCTCTTGGGTTGTGATATAGCTCCATTCATTGAGTGTATAACCTCATCTGTATTGATCTGTATGATTGCTCTGCACATCTCTATATAGAAGAAATGTTTTCATTTAGCGGACAGTTCTGGTTTGATGATGAACATGACACCTCCAGGTATCATTGTGTGATATCTTTTCATAATGATGGTGATAGGTTTTTTCCGTTTCGCATGTAAGCTAACAGTCTGTTTCTTCCTATAAGGTCACTTATTTCGTCATTGCTCGAGGTCTAAGGTTTCCCTTCCAAAAAAAAGGAAAGAAAAAGGAAGCAGAGTTGCTGCCGAACCTCTTAATCAGATGATCGTGATCTTGTTACTTAAATAAGCAATTGGCCCCCAAAAAAAAGGCAATTGGCCGATGGTGTAGTAATTTTTTTGAGAAATTTGGATAGTTTTTCCTTTAAATGAACAAATCTGCGAATTTATATCCACAAGGACATCTATGTCTACAAATGCTTGCATTGTGATGTCTACTGCATATGTATTTTTGTATATGTGCTGGCAAAATTGGTTTAAAGAGCGTGGGAAAAACTTGAAATTCGTGACAGATGAAAAAATTTGAATTGAGATAGAATGAGTAAATTCCTTTTGAAAAATGGAAGCGATGCTAAGATGGCGTTAAATATGCATCGACTCCAGACAACTTAACATAATACATGGGTGAATTTCTTTCTATCGAGATTACTTCATGTTATTGCAATGCGTCGTGTCATCTGGGGATCCTTTTATGTGATTAACTATCGGAAATTAGTGGTAGATCTTGCATTCTGCTTCCATGATTGTCACCATTTGATCTCCATTTAGGATAATTTGAATTAAAGAGCAGAAAGAAGAAAATGAAAGGAACTTATGGAAGAGCTGCTTATGCTGTGCAGTCTAGTGTCATCTACTTTACACCGTTATCTACACTCAGTAATTCAAACAACATACCTACGAGGTTTTTCTATTTGTGTGTGTGTGTGGAAGAAGCATGTCTAAGTGGACCAGATGCTCATGATATCTCCACCAACATATGATTTTTAGCGTTACTGGTCACAGGTCATGATGGAAAAAAGGGAATAAACATGACGCGGCACCTTTGGTGGTTCTGATGGAGCATTTAAATGTCTATTCTTCCTAAAAATCATTTCTACTTAGGGTCCCTGTTGAGTGTTCTCTTCCACGTTGGCTGCTTCCTGATTAAAGTACAGAAACAGTTCTCAGCATTTACCTTGCCTTGGACATTTCCAAGTTTAACCCATTCAATTTTTCCTGCTCATTACACAGATTTTCAATTATTTGGACCCCCTTTTGATTCTGCCTTTTAGCTGTCAGCTTTTGTATTCTCAGCTCAAATGAAACCTTCGTGGACTCAGGACTGAGGTTCAGATCTTCATGCATGACAAATTTTCTTGTTTTTTTTTTCTTTTTTCTTTTTTGGGTTGTCATGAAAATCTTTGTGTAATGAGCAGCGTCTTTTGAGGACTCGATGTCTTTTCCAACAAGTGAAGGTCGTTGTCTGTCTCTCTAGTAGGGAAGATATTGCTGGGAATGAGGACGGTGCGTGCGTCAGATCAGACAGGTCAATTCTATGCCGAATTGCACGTTGGAGAGAGGACGTAGAAAAAGTTGAATGTGGTCATGAAAGGCTGTAACCCTACTTTTGATGGGATTGATGAAGGGATGAGTGGTTCAAAGTTTCGTATAGATTTTATCTAGAATCTGTTTATCGAAATAAGTTCCTTATTATTTGGAACATGGAACTTACTCTACATACTGTGAAATCTCGAACCTATCTCGTCATAAATTCTAGGGTCTACATAGATTCTACATGTATTCTTAATTGAACAATTGTAACGAATCATCACCATTAATGACTATCACTTGCTGCTATAATTTACTTAGCACAACTCATATTTAGATGCATGAATAAATCGAAGCATTAACAAAATAAAAATCTTAGTCATAAATATCATTAGAAATGGAAGCTCAGAGTAATGGTTTCAGATTACACACTCGTCATTGGAATAAATGCAAAAACCCATTACGGGTTTTAGGTTCCATCTACTTAGAACCTAGAACATTCCCGTCGAAATAGATACTCTAATTTTTTTGGACCTGGAACCATGCTTAGCCATATATTGAAGTTACACATACATGGATGTTGGTGAACACGGAGTGATCATACCAGCTTTCCTCCAGATATTGTTTCTCTTGTTTCTTTTTCTTTCTGTTGGGATTTCATTATTTTCCTCGTCTGGTGGTTGTTTATTCTAAAAATTTAAACTACTAAAGAAACACATGCACTGTGTATGCCAAGCATATACCCCAGGACCGATGAGAATACCTACACGGACGGAGTCATTCCGGGAAGATTCATCTAAGCAGAGCTGTCCATTTGACATGAAGGCCACCTAGGTAATTAGAAAGTAATAAAACCTTGAAGAATTGGAACGAGTAAAAGTGAAATCAGAAGTATTGCCAAATCATTTTTCGAGGCAAAAGTTAAAAGGGAAAGCAGGGTTTTTTGCGTACAATTGGAAGCCGGGGGAAGATCGATCAGACAGAAGAGAAGGGAGGCACTGATCAGGAAATTTGTGATGCAGCAAACGTGAACATCCTCACTTTTAGCAGCACCTTTTTCGGTATTTTGCTGTGGTAAACAAATGCCTGTTCTGTGGAGATTAAAATCACAAAAACAAGTACAAGTTTCAGTTCATATGCTATATCGCTTTGCTGTTTGCTAAAAACTTGCTAGGAGGTCGGTTTGGGTGATCATAGATATCAATGAGTATTGTAGACTGTCGGAGAACGTGTTATTACCCTCATCATACTGAGATTTTTTACGCTAACGAGCAGATTGAGAAGAAAAGAGATTTATGTTGAGGATTCCACACAATTACATACAAGTTCCTTCCATCTCTTCCAAACAAGAACTGTTAAGAAAATAAACTAGACCAAGACAGAGACGCAAACCACACTAGCACCACCCACTTGAAGGAATTGTCCACAATGAAACTGGAAACTTCAATGATACTCTATTTTTTCCCCTTAAGTGGCCGATCAACTAAATGTCCATGCATTTGTTTAGTAGCTTGTCTTGAATGGCCGATAAGTCTTAAGGTCGAGCACAACTCCTGCGATCGAACCCGCAACTGCCGTGATTGATATCACAAGACAGGCCGTGCTCAGAATTTGGAGGCATACCCATCTGGTGCTCCATTTGGGAATTTGTTTCTGTTTAATATACATCTCGACGGGAAAATAGACTGTTAGAGGCCAAAATCCCAAGGCACCAAGGATCCCCACAACGTCGTTGAAGAACGGGAGTAGCATCGATATCACAGTGGTCAAGATCACGAAAATCGTCCTCCAAACAAGCCTAAAGTGGTTCATGTCGTATTGGCCCAAGCCTGGCACCGGGATCTTCATCCCTTTGGCGATGAACTCACTATCAGGCCATCTCTGACTGGCCTGTTTCTCGACGAAGGCAAAAATCGGCTGGCAGTATACTTGGTATGCTCCAACAAGATGGATCACAATAGCAGCATTGGCAATATCAAGAAGCCAGAATGGGTTGTAGAAACCGAAGCCAGTCAGAAGATTTCCTGGAGCGGCATCACCGAAAGCGGCATAGCCCATGCAGCCACAGAGCATATAGAAAGTCGTCGTCACCGCCGTGCTCAGAAAAGTAGCCTTCTTCATGGTCTTTGCTTCTGATGGCGGGGATCTGATGGTGTCCTGCCAAAGATACAATTTTTCTTGAGCTCACGGCGCTCATGACTTAACTTTCTGGCTTAGCCATACAAATTTTTGCTTGAATCAGAAAGGCAACTTTCATTCTGTTTTATCCACTCTTAAGCATTTCCTTGGTTTTTGAACGGATGGAATTACGTTTAAGTACCTGAATTTCAATAAGGATGACAGAAAATGAGTACGCAAAGGCAATATCTCCTAGAGCTTGGAAACTCCTCCATATCTTTTGTGTTTCAGTCACAGCTCCAATGCTTATTCCGGTAAGACTACCCTTGAAACTTCCACTAGCTGCTCAGCAAGAAGAGGTATTGCTTAAATCATCTTCTTATTTAAGGTATTCTTGAACATCTGTCTGGAGAAAAGAAGAAATCTGTACCTGCAACTTGGGCAATTCCTAGTCCGAGACCAATCGAAGAGTAAGTAAAGGACATGACAGCAGCCACTATGGATAGCCACCATATTTGATCGAAATCTGGAATCTGGGACAGCAGAATCTCTGTGATGCCGAACATGATAATGTACGGAGTGCTCGACATGTGGCACGGGTTCTCCCCGTTACTCTCGTGGAAGCAATTCGAACGTTTTATCGCCCTTTCATTGGAAAGAGGGAACATGTAAATAATTGAGTCCGACAGATTACATAAGAAATAGTAGAATTGGAAGCTCATTGTGATCTGCTAAATGAGTTTGTTGAGAGTTTGGGAACATAGAATTCTACTCACATCATGCTGATAGATGCTGCAATCGTATAGCCGATGGTGATTCCGAATAGGTTGAAATATTGAATAAAACCACATGCTTTTACCTTTGCTCCACCTGAGATCAAAACCTTGAGAATGTTAATATTCTGAGTATGTAGAATTACTATTATCACCTAATTAAAGTTTGGCAGACTCATTTTGCTGCACATTTGGAGACATAAGGTAATTGGAAATTTAAGCAAAATGTGGGAATCAAATAATGGGAAGCAACAATATATTAATAGAATCCCATACCGAGAATCGAGCAAACAGAGTCCATGTAAGTGTAGTTACGCTTGCCGGAGATGGGATCGCCAGCGCGGTAACAATCAGAGAGGAGGCAAGAGGTGTAGTAGCTCACGAAGGAGAACAAGAACATCACGGCAGGGCCAGCAATCCAACCCAGCTGAGCAATGGCCCATGCCAGCGAAAGCACTCCTGATCCTATCACAGCTGTAATTATGTGCGCACTCGCCGTCCATAAGTTCCCTGATCAGTCAACCGATGAAATCCGATTAACTCTTTACATTTGGAAAGCTTTCGTTGTCTCTCAAGTTAGTGTTTCCAGTAATTTGCGAGGAATAACACTTGGGACAAAGCATATTAAACCGTTAGTCCCAGTACAGACAGTATCTATTTGGCACGGCTGATGTATCAAACTTGTACTGAACAAGTAGAACGAACCAGACAATACAGTGTAAGAAGATAAGGTTGATTACCAGCGCGTTTGAGGCGGCCATCGTCGTCGAAGGAGTCAAAGCATTTGGAGACACTCTGAGGAAGCATTTCGACGGAGATGTCACAAACTTGGTGGTGGTGGTGGTGGTTTTGGTTGTTCTTGGTGGCAGCGTTCTCACCCATCTTCAATGTCCCAAAGAAACAACAAAAAAGAAGAAGGAAACAGCAAATTGTTAGTAAGTGGAGTTTGTGGAAACTAAATTATGTCTTGCCAAATGAAAGGACCTTCAAATTTATTCATACATCAGAAGCCATGCTGCTTCAATGTGGGTAGCATCTAGTTCTACTAGAAAGTTTAATTAACACTAACCGAATCAAAATCAGGGGAGTGTGCGTTGTGTTTCGTTGACTCTGAGGTTGCTTTGTGTTTTGTGACACCCACCTAAAAACAAAGGGCTCAAACACACTCTCAGAGAGAGAGAGAGAGAGAGAGAGAGAGAGAGAGAGAGAGAGTTAGGCTTTAGAATGGAGTGACGGGAGGGATTGAAGTATGTGCACTTAGAAATTGGCGGAGTACAGAATTCTGGGAAGATGCAGGAATAGTCTTAAGCCAACTTGCAAGACATAATGGTTTGTACATTTTGCGGGGTCACATGATTTTTTCAGCAACGCGAGATTCTTAAAATTGATCTAATTGAAGAAATCACTCGCACGAATTCGATGCATACGATGATTTGTGTTATATCGATGGTTGACTTCGTCTGCTAAATAATGTGTTTTCTTAATATGTTTTCCTCACCGACACTGGATAAAGATGATAAGTAATTATTATACCAACGGTATGCAACTATATTGCCATTGCTATATCAACTGATGTGTCGGATTTTTCTCAAATATACGAGCGAGCGGATATTCTTCCACAGGGTGGGCCGCTCATTGAATAATAATGGACAATAAAATTCACTAGAAACTCTTATATCCCTGCATTCCTCTAAAAATTTACGAGGAGAACCAGGAAGTTGCATTCCAGTATCAAAAAACAAAAAATCCTCGAAAATAAACGAGTGTTGTAGGTCAACGATCCACCCATATCATGTACCTTTCGGAACGGCCCATCAACCTCTTCAATCCCACTCTTCCTATTTCAGTCTCTCTCTCTAACACACATCAAGAAATTTCTGCATGTGCTCTAAATTTACTAGAGATTATTCACCAAGTCATTTTCGTTAAATTGTGATGGCTTCTAAAGAAAAAGAAGGAAATCCACGCATAACGACCATTATCATTCTCTCTATAAATAATCATCACTTACCCAAAAAAAAAAAGATTTAAACCAAGCCAAACCAACTCATATACACTAAATAAAATCTAAGAATAGAGAACACTAAAATAGATATTAAATGCACACAAGCTTTGGAGCTGAAGTGACAGTGATACTTGTAAAGCAGCATCTAAGCTATTAGAAGACAAAGCACACTTTCCCCAGTCTCCAGTGGAGGAATGAAACAAAGTGAGAGAGGAAGCTAAGAACACAACAAAAGAGTTCTTTCCCATTGCTCAGACATAACATATAATGCCCAATGCAGTCAAGGACAAAGGGATGTGAACATATCCCCAGGAGTTAGCACTAATTATGGAAACCAATTACCTTAATTAAGTTTACAACCTTTCCCCAATAAAGGCAATCAAAGAGGAAGAAAAAGAGATTATATACAAAGAGGGATTTATTATCAATGGAAGAAAAACCAAAGATGGGTTGAGAAAACCAAATGCTGCACCCCCAATGCCATGAACCTTCGAGCTTATATATAGGAGAAAAGGAGCCAGCAACTAGCACGACTGAAATCGTAGTTTAATTGGTGATGAAGTTCACTTTTGTGTTGCACTCTCGCGTGTAAGAATCTCCTCCATTGTTGTTGAATGGAATCGATGCTCGTCTCTCGTCCGTGCCTTTGGTTATTGCTTTTCATTGGATGGTTAAAGCAATTGCAAAGTATGATAGACTTGCCGACCACTCCTTTGTGGAGCACCACTTTGGTCCCCTCTCCAAAGGCAAGTGGAAAGAGCGCAAAGAGGGCTTCTCAGCCTCCCAACATTAACATACGTTGTGTCTCGTGGGGGGAGAGAGAGAGGCATAGCAAGATGTAATGTGTAACTTAAGAAATTGTCGTATTAGTTAAAGACTCAAGTATTAAACCGCTTTTCAAGTCAAGATACAACATCCTCCATTCCGTATTTGCTAGAGATGCTAACACAAACTCCCATGGTTAGTAGTAAGGTGACGAGAGCTCCGTTCCACAAGAAACGTAAGGTCTCAAGTTTATACCTAAGCTAGCATTACTTAATTTACAATAAGGTATAAGGCCTCGTTAATAGCGCAAATTTTGAATTGTGTGCGAAAATCTATGATACCTCGGTACATAATAATAAGAGTTTTAAAAGGAATGATAATGTCAATACAGAGAGCTTCAACACCCTCAAAACATTAAAGGAAAATTGTATCCTACCGCACTCAATGGCCTTCTTGAATATTCCTAATGGCATAATTTTCTCACTAGACATGAAAATTCAAGTTGTCTCCATAGAGTGTGGCGCTTTAATTTTTTGACCCAATTTGTGGTTTTCCATAGTTCCAAAACATCACTTTCCTCGGAGTTTCGAATCCCTTGTGTCCTTCAATCCTTGTCGAGCAAAGTGAGTAGGGGAGACGACTTCACTTAGACCTCCTAATTAACAATATCATGTTAGGTACATTCCATATTTAGGGGCCCCAATAAATTGCCAACCCCGCAGCGCAAAGTGCTAATGACACCTTGATTCCAAATACCAGGGATTGATAGGTCATTGGAGAATTAAAGTGCTCTTATACATACTTAATTTGGAGCATCTAGATGGTCCTACTTTGTTTTTATAATTAATCCTCTGTGGCCGTCAAGTGGTCAACCCAATAAGTAGTCCTCACCTCCTCTCCGCGGCCACAAAGGAGCCGCCAAGGGAGAGCTCCCGCTCTGTACATGGTTAAGTTTTCTCATTTTCAGGACCCTCTTTCAATTTAAACCTCTAACTCATTTGATTTGTGCAATGTGGTTCTTCTGACCACTCCCTCGTAACTTTCTCAATAAAAAAAATGTAGCGTGCATTACCTGATATTGTATTGAAAGATATGCCTTGCTATAGATTTTTTCACATTATTTTCCGACCTACATGCTTATCATAATTTAATAAATTTTCATTCAGCGATACAAGAATATGGGCCCATATTCCGGATTGGCATCGCAATGGCTTGGTCGGCATGGCACGGTACTGCACGG
This sequence comes from Psidium friedrichsthalianum, assembly GCA_019149425.1. Lineage (NCBI taxonomy): Eukaryota > Viridiplantae > Streptophyta > Magnoliopsida > Myrtales > Myrtaceae > Psidium > Psidium friedrichsthalianum. Next base: position 19,756 of record JAGVVM010005048.1, read on the forward strand.
CTAGTTGGAACATCTCATATGTGCCAACACGGGTGGCCAGTCCGCGAGCCCACCTCCTAAGATTGAAGACCGTAAACCAAAGCCATTAGTAGTTCATAAAGCGTATTGAAGACCGTAAACCAAAGCCATTAGTAGTTCATAAAGCGTATATTTGATGATAATACAAATTGAATCATTCATTCAAACATTTCTCGTGCTCTCTCAGGTTCGCTTAGTTTTATATTAGTGAGCAGCGCCTGTGCTGTATTATGGTACAATTCTTTTCATTCTGACAATGAGTTTAAAAGAGTTATTATCGATAGCCCACACCTGTGAATGAGCTGGGCAAGTGGGCCGACAATCGTATTCCTCGACTACTGATTCTTTAGTCGTGTATAACGAATCAGCCTTGAATGCCCGAGATAAGATTGTGCGTCTTAAGACTAAACTTGCCCAGAATCCTTGGCCTTAAGTTGCTAGAGAATAGGTTGTGGGCTTCAGAATCTACAAAGAGCCTAAAGATGGGGGGAAAAGACTTACCATGTTAGTTTACATGCATGCAACCATATACTGAGATTTAGTTCAAACGCATGGAGGAGAAAACATAAATGTCTGGGGTTGTCGACCTGTTACCATTTCGACAAAACGCCCACACCAAATCAGATACCTTCTAAACTGCTAGCATTTGTTGGACAGCTTTTTCAAGCACTCGTCACAAGTCCTAGTTTTGGATAACGTTAGCGGCCTGCTGCAAATGACATGGTGAGTTCAAGTTCACATTCCAAAACCTATGTTAAGGCCAGGATTAAGCCATCAATCACTGGTGGATGCCCATGGAGACAATGCATTCAGGTAAAGTAAACACAGGGAAGGCGATCTTTTATGCTAAACTATGTCTAACTTGTTTCCGATATCTTTAAAAGTTTTGCATTTATGAGTTTAGAGTTTGCTGTCTGTTCTTTTTATTTTTTTTTTTTTGGTGTGAGGCAAAAAACAAACCGTTAGCAGAATAGTCACTCAAAGACTATTACATAATAAATTCCCAAATCAATAAATCCCTAGTGGGATGCACATAAGGTCATGAAGCATTGCGGAGTAATCAGTAGTCCCTAGAGAAATGTTACTTATTAGCCATTCTATCTAAGTGGGTTCTGATGTTTCCACATTCACGTGTTAATTCATTTGAAGGAATACATAATCACACCTGGGTTTACGTACTTATTGTGCATCCCCAATTCGTACTGGGTTTCCATCTTTACATTTCTTTACTTGTCGTCCAAGAGGTGAAAGAATCACTCTCACGACATTGTTATTGTTATCCATACATCTCTATTCCTTTTTACCCCCTAAATATATCCAACTCTTTCCATCTATGAAATTTCTTTCTTGGTTGACGATGTGTTCATGACATTGATATGAGACCTTCGATTTTTATACCACAATTTCTCGTACTCATGTCAATCTTGTAGGGTCGGCACGCCTGTCATCCTGTTAGTGGAGCCTAATCCAATATACATGGACGTGGCAATTTACATAACAAAAATATTCGGATATTTTTCCCCTTTGAAAAGAAACGACAATTTGGGAATTCTATAATACCCGCAATTCTATACAAACAGTGCAACTAGAACTTCAATGATATTATTGTTTCCTGCTGAAATGGCCGATCAACCAAAGGTTCGTGCATTTTTTTAGTAGCTCATCATGAATGGTCGATAATCCTTAAGGTCGTCCTTAAGTCCTGCAATCGAACCCGCAGTTACAATGATCGATAACACAAGACAGGCCATGCTTAGCATTTGGAGGCATACCCATCTGGTACTCCGTTTGGGAATTTGTTTCTGTCTGATATACATCTCGACGGGAAAATAGACCGCTAAAGGCCAAAATCCCAAGGTGATGATCTCCACGACGTCGTTGAAGGACGGGAATAGCATGGTTATCACGGTGGTCAGGATCACGAAAACAGTCCTCCAAACAAGCCTAAAGGGCTTCATCTTGTATCGGCCCAAGGACGCCGGTACCGGGATCTTTATCTCTTTGTTGATGAACTCATTACCAGGCCATCTATGAGCAGCCTGTTTCTCGACGAAGTCAAAAAATCGGCTGGCAGTATAATCGGTATGCTCCAACGAGAAAGATCACAATGGCAGCGTTGGCAAGTTCAAGAAGCCAGAATGGCTTGTCGAAACCGCTGCCGGTCAGAAGATTTAAGGGAGTGGCATCACCGAAAGCAGCATAGCCCATGCAGCCACAGAGCATGTAGATGGTCGTGAGCACCACGGTGCTCCAAGCAATGGCTTTCTTCATGGTCGTTGCTTCTGATGGTGGGGATCTGATGGTGTCCTGCCAAGATAACAAGGTATTTCCATTCTGTCTATCACTCTTAACCATTTCCTTAGTTTTTTGACAGATGGAATTGTGTTTTAAGTACCTCAATTTCAATAAGGATATCAGAAAATGAGTACGCCGCGGCGATATACCCAACAGCTTTGAAACTGCTCCATATCTTTGGGTTTTCAGGCACATCTTCATCGCTTATTCCTCCTAGACTACCCTTCCAACTTCCATTAGCTGCTCATCAAGAAAAGAAAAAAAATTGGTTCTGGAATCAACTTATTTTTTGTTTATGGGCAATATTACATCTTGAAATTTCTGGGCCATGTGTTGAGAAAAGAAGAAACCTGTACCTGCAACTTGGGCAATTCCTAGGCCAATAGCAATCAAACAGGAAGTGAAGGACATGACAGTAGCCACCATAGAAATCCACCATATTTGATCGAAATGCGGAATCAGGGACACCAGAATCTCTGTGATGCCGAACATGATCATGTATGGACTGCTCAAAATGTAGCACTCGTTCTCCCCGTTACTCTTGCGGAAGCAATTCATATATTTTATCGCCCTTTATTGGAAAGAGGGAACGTGTATAAATTGAAAGAGCCAGGTTATATAAGAAACAGTACGACTGGAAGTTCATTGTGATCTGCTAAATAGATTTGTCATGAGTTGGGAAATAGAATTGTACTTACATCATGCTGATAGATGCGCCAAGGGTAATGCTGCTGGCCATTCCCAATATGGCCAAATATTGAATAAAACCACATGCTTTTGCCTTTGCTCCACCTGAGAATACCTTGAAACTGTCAATATTCTAATACCGTAGAGTTACTATCATCACAAATCAAAAGTTACGCGGCCCATTTTGCTAAACATTTGAGACACAGGGTAATGGGAAATTTATCGAAGTGCAGGAGTCAAATAATTGGAAGCAACAATATATCACTTGAATTCCATACCGAGAATCGACTGAACAGAGTCCATGTACGTGTGGTTACGCCTGCTGGAGACGGGTCGCCACTGCGGTAACAATCGGCGAGGAGGCAAAGGTGTAGTAGCTCACAAAGGAGTACAAGAACACCACAGCAGGGCCAGCAATCCAACCCAGCTGAGCAATGGCCCATGCCAGCGAAAGCACTCTCGTTCCTACCATCGCTGTTGTAGCGTGCGCAGTCGCTGTCCATAAGTTCCCTGATCGGTCACACGATAAAGCCCGATCAACTCTTTTACAGCTGGGAGAACTTTTGTGATTTTGTCCTCTATTAGGTTTTTGTTACATTGTGAATTTATGTTTACACTTGATAAAGCAATTACACTGTTACATCCGGGAACAAAAA
>JAGVVM010005049.1:0-17760 GCA_019149425.1 Psidium friedrichsthalianum
TAGGGGCAAGGCTGGCTCGCACTTGGGCCGATGAGGCCGTAACGGCCCCGAGTGTTGGCTGTCGAGGTGTCGGCGGTCACTAGTGGGGGCACGAGTCCCTCGCCGGATCTAGGCTAGGGCCGTCGCGGCCCCGCCACCACCGACTCGATGGCCCTCGTCCCGCAAATGGGGGCCTAAGGCAAGATGGCCATGCGGGCGGACACGCGGGCCCTCGCCCGCGACGGCCGGGCCTGCGACGGCTATCACGGCCCGCCGTCCTAGGGTGAGCTGGCCCCTAGCCCCTAGGCCGCCTGATGGGTCAACGCTGGTGGCCTTTTGCAACTAGAGACGGCCAGGCTGCGACGCTATCACGCCCCGACGGCCTACTGTGAGCTGGCCCGAGCCCCTAGGCCGCCTGATGGTGGTCAACGCTGGTGGCCTTTTGCAAACATCGAAGAGAGAGAGAGGAGAGGAGAGAGAGAGCAGCTAGAGAAGAGAGAGAGAGAGAGAGAAGAGAGAGAAGCTCTTGAAATCAAAAAGAAAAGAGAAGAAAAGCAAAGATAAAAGAGTTTAATCAAAAATTCTCTGTACTTTACCTGGGTTGCACGATCAAGCCATCTGGAGCGGTGCAACTTGAGTTGTCGGGGCTGTGGGGGAGCTTTTTTCTAGAATGGTCTTCAACTTTACTCCTCAATTCCACTGATGAGCCCTGAATTATAGGCTCAATTTCATACGATTAAATTGGTTTGGGCTCAAGTGGGGGGGTGCAATGAGCCGAATACTCAGGTTTTATGCTCGGGTCGATTTCACACCAATTGCCTCTCGAATGCCATCCATTATACGGCCCATCGTGCGCAATAACTTCGTCCAATCCGAATCCTAATTCATTCGGCCCAGATCAGCTTTCTAATCATTTCGTCTTTTCCCGAATTATTTAGAACTAATAATATGGGCTATTACAAATCTGCACTAGAACAAGAGTGATAAATGGGCAGATTAGTAGTAAGCAGAAATGCAAAGAAAACGAGGATCGATTCACCACTCGGATGAGCCCAAACCGACCTTTCCTTCTAAATGCGCATCACGCGGGTCAAGTAGGACGAGAGAAAGAACTCTATGGCATCGAGGGCTGTCGTTGGGGCTTGAAGACTCAATGATTAGCTGCCAAAAAGCTGAGGTGTTGTTCGCCGCTTTGAGAGAGCGAGAGAGTCTACGGGTGGGAGTGAATGAACGAGAGAGGGAGAGGGAGTGAGGGAGCTATACATAGTGAGGGGATTGGTAAGAATGAGGGAGGAGAGAATGGAGCCATTATATAGGGGCTTAAGTAGCGGAAGGAGGCTATCTAAGGCTTCACTCTCTAATCATGAACCACTTTCACTCCAGACTGGATATTATACGAATTAACGCAATCGAATGAATCACCAATATCCAACCATAATTACCACCTTCGGCTAAGTCATTAGGCTCAAGCAATCCACCGTCCAAATAATTAAACCTCAATCACCATCTCTAATAATCTAAACCCGATATCTACTATTCAGCTCAAAATCCATTTGTCAAAAAATTAGGCTGTCATGAGTAACCCAAATTGTAATTTTTCTGTGTTAATTAACTCTGTCAAAATTCAATTAAAAAAAAAACTCTGTTAAGAAGCAAGGTACTTTTTTTTTTTGGGCTCAATATAGGAACTTATATGATAATTGGAAGAGTTAAATATTACCGTTGATAGTTTTTTTGTCAATGACAATCTTAAGACTCCTTTATTTATATCAAACAATAAAAATATAGAGTCCATCTTTATATCTTTCGTATTTCTTGATTTTGTTTTGCTTTTCAAGATTTTATTTTGCTCTTAGATGGGTGATACTTATAGTAAAGAGAAATTGTTCAAAAAATCCTAAACCTAACTGGCTATTCAATCTTTTCGTTCGACCGAAAAAAGAAGAAGCTAAATCAATCTTTTTAATTTGGCTAATTTAATTTTAAATCTTTTGAATAATTTGTCATATAAGTCATTTCAATCAATTTTGGTCGGGAATCACTGCATAGCGGTCTAGTCAGTATTTTGTTGTCCCATGTGGCACAATCATTTTGCAATTTAATTAAAATGTTATAAATTTTTTTTTAGGACAAATTGTCAAAAATTTATGACTAAATTGGTCAAATTGAAAATTTTAGGACTGAATTGGTCGTCGCCACAATCGTTAGGAAGAGTCCGGTGAAGGTCATTTGACCCTCCCTGATGCCTGGCACCCTCATTGTCCCTAGGCGAGGCTCAATGGGCCTCGGTGAGCTCTGATGGCCCAGATTTCATTCTAGCAAAATGTCGAACAAGTTATATGCATTCAAGATACGCGCTTTCGAATTGAGTTTTTCTACAAAGTTTGAACCTAAACTTAACATATAAAGCTCTAACTCGAATCTACTTATTACAATAGACCTAAGGTTCCCAAAATTTGTTCAAAAATTCATTAACCTAATTTTAGTGCTTCATACTAATCAGAAATAGGGTGCATCGAGAGCTCACCTTGTTCAAACGTCAAGAAGAAATCGTCAGAAGTTAGTGAGGACGGGAATCCTAGGCAAGAGCTGGCGGCCCTCACTCAGATCTAGAGCGAAGTGGAGAAATTCTTTCAAAAAATTTTAATTGATGAACGTGGCTAGACATTTGTTAAGTATCCCCATATAAGAAAATTTAAAAGGAGTTTTGCTAGCATAATAATTTTTAGGTGACCGTGAAAGTAATATCATGTTGTGAAATATAAATTCTTGAAAGCGTGCATGGATTCCAACATAATTCTTATTATTTTCTATTATTATTTTGTATCCATAATAGAATGTTAATCTCACAATGAATGAAATACCGTCACATAATCATTTGTCAATTTAAATGTACGAATTAATGACTATATACTCCCGAAACATAATGCATTGAAAGTTTCTTAATTTGTTTACTTGGCAAGTAGCCTAAGAACACTCTTAGCAAAATAAAATCGCAACTCTTGTATTGACCCCATTCACGATCCCCATCGATGCAATCGAAATAAGACGAACTGAGAGAGTAGAGGAGTTGCGAGCCAAATAGGAGTCAAGAGTTTGAAACCTCGTGCAAAGGTTTTATCGTGGGAATCGAATGAACCAGACGCTTGCTTGCTCCTACCGCAAAGAGCGTAAAATTATAATAAACTCCTTAAGTTTTCACATCACTTGTTAAGATAATCCTTCTTTAATAATGACAAAGCTATCCAAATCCGAGATTGCTCTACGAGGCGGATACATACTGCTGCCAATCCGCGTTCGTGAGTCGTTCTTTTCTTAAAGCTTTTATAGCAATTTATTTATTTAATCTAATCAAGTTTGTTTTTCTTTTCTTTATCAATGTTTTTTTTTCAACTTTTAACTTTTTTATTGGCCGACTCGTTTTATTTACTTATTCATGTTGTCCAGAAGTTGTCACAAAATTGGAGGCCCAAAAAGGACGATTCCACGAAATAAAAAAGATGTACCTACAATATCATATTATTGCTTTTCATAAGGCAAACGAAAGGGAAAGATTCTGATTCTCTGCCGGCTTTGTTAGCAAATTATTCTTCACCACCCTTCTCAGTTAAAAAGAAGAAGAAGAAGAATAAAATAAAGTATGTATCACAGGTGGACATAAAATCTTAATTTGGGGTCGAACCACCCTCTTTCAAATCCAAGGTGTATGCTTTCGTCCACAGATGCTGCAATTTCTTTCGTCCTATGTAATTTTCTCCAACCAAAGGCTTCATTTGTTTGTGAAAAATGAATATTTTGCAAAATATTATTTTAAATAATCGTTTGTATTGCTTACAGAAACGAATGAATGAAAAAAAATATTTTCATCGTTCACAAAAATATTTAAATATATACTATTGTCTATTATGAACTATTTTTATTAACTAATTATTTCAAGTAACAAAAATGATTATTTAAGAAAAACATTTTCTAAATTATTCAATTTTCGCTAGGCAAACAAAGCCCAAATCTTAGTTTAGTGTGATTTTGCACTTGAGCAATTCGAATTTCTTTTGTTTTACTTTTCATGAAACAACTCATTATGAAAATTATCTTTGGCATCAAATTTTCAAGGAAAAATTTCAAATGAGGGCCTAAAATAAATCTGATTTCAAATAAGGTTCGAGTTGCCACGTCAATATCAAAAAAGGCCATGACTATTAGGGCATTTTCGTCATTTATTTTTGTGATTTTTTTCTTTTTTCTATTTTTTCTTTCCTTTTCGTGGTGGCCAGTCTCAGCCGATGGCGACCACCAGTGATACCCAGAGAGGACTAGGCAAGGTCGCCCTCAAAACAATAGGCAAGGTGGCCTCACTTGGATTAAAAAATTCAATAAAAATGGAAACTCAAAAAAGATAAAAAAAAGGTAAAAATTAAAAAAACACAAAAGAAGAAACCTAGGCTGGAGGGTTGGCCCTCCGTTCATTGCCAACTAGAGGCAAGGACCAGCTAGCCGTGGACTAGGTTCGGGAGAGGGTGGCGGCCACTCTTGGTTCTAGCTAGGGTCATTGACGACCCCATCCAGTCATCACCACCACCACCTTATCAACGATAGGGTGACAGCCACAAGCGAAGGGCCAACCTTCACGCTGGGGTGTTTTCTTTTTAGTTTTGTTTTTTTTAACTTTTAATCTAGTTTAATTAAAATTTAGGTTAAAATTATCTTTGGATGAAAATGCCCTTCATCTGTAGGAATATCTGGCTAGCCAGCGAAGTTAGGCCCATATTTGAAATTGTTATGGTCACTTCATATCTTTATTTGAAACAAGATCCATTTTACGTCCTTATTTGAGAAAATGAGATATTTTAGGTCTTTATTTGAAATATCTCCAATTTACAATCATATTGATGCCAAAACAAACAAGAACTAGATGATAAAACCAAATTAGCCCTTCAAAATTCCTCAACATAGCCAATAACAAAATTTGCATATCGTAATTTTCAGTATGAGCTTGCTTATGATACGATAAAAAGTGGAGAGGGAAAATGTTCAACTTTCGGCAGTTCAATCATGTGTTGGAGAATCAGATTCCGATCAAACTTCGTAAACCAGATCTTGCCTAAAACTTCCATTATTTTTTATTTGGTCTTTAACGATTTGAACAAATTAATCACTTGACCACCTCCTATTCTCATGAGAAGCCTTTTTTTTTTTTTTTTTCCTAATTAGCTCGAGCAAATATTTTGACCAACAGTGTTTATCCGTGCAACAATTATGCATATCAAAGTAACCTTCTTTCGATCGAAAATTGCGTCAACAATACAGATTATGGACCGAATGAAATATGATATGGAAATATAAGGACCTAAATAACATAAATAGGAAATACGAGGGGGGCAAAATAAGAAAAACATCTGCCCAAACGTGACGGCAAAGTCACGACGAACACGTTTTCCCCAAGTGATCGACACCGGTGTGTCGCCTGTCACTCCGAGCAGCTCACGCATCGCCACGTGTCTCAATCCTCTCCGTCCATCACATGCCATGTCGCGCCTTCATGGTGTTTATCATCATCATCACCGAAACAGAAACCTACTGAACTGTATTTCAGATAAAAAAGCGCAAAACCTAAACTTTCACGCCTTTTTTCAATTGCTTGCTTAGTGAATGCTTGCCTTCAGCTTGTATTGCTTTGCGTTTCTTCTTTCTCTCTCCAACATTGATAAACCCCTCTTATCTACCAGTCTTCCTGACCTCCTGCGATCCGACCCAATGCGTGCACAGAACTCTCTCTGAAAGCCCCCACGTTCCTTCCTGCGATATATACCCTCATTCGAATTGTACCCACATTGGAATTCGAGGGCTCTCTCCAATTCCGCAGAAACCTAGAGTTCACGGGGTAATTTCTGCGATTGGGGGTGCCTTAAGGTCTCGATTTTTTCGGGTTTTGTGTTGGGTATTCGATGACTTATTATGAAGAAGATGAGGTGGTTCCGGAGCTGAGGGTGAGAGTCGGAGAGGAGGGTGAGGGGAACAAAGGGGTTTATCTCAACTTGGGAGTGCGAGATCGTTCGAGGAATGACGAAGCGGAGAGAGACCCTCCTTCTCCAAGAGGAAGGTGTGGATGGTTTGCGTGGTATTTCGTGAAACTGTTTTTGCTGTTCTCTTGCCTGGGCTTGTTGGCTGCGGTTGGCATCAAATGGGTCTGGCCGTTTCTCATGGACAAGGTTGGTGTTGTTGGATATAGAAACTTTGTTGCGTTCTTGTTTTGGATGCTTATTTGTGTTAATGCAGGTAATTGGTGAGGCTTGATGCTTGTTTGATTGATTGTGTTGGCTTTGAGTGTGGGTTTTGGGGACCTAGTGTGTTAGTTTCTATGATAAGTTGGTGGGAATTATGTTTCAATTTATTCTTTGATCATGTTTCGTGTGATCTGCAATGCATTGTAATTTGCTCAATTTAGTGGGTTATAGCTTACGACTATGCAAGGCACCTCTGAAGTATGTGGCCTGTCATTGTTAATTGGTCTCTGTTCTTGTAGGGTTATGCATTATTTGTTTGATTGGAATTTTATTTTATCCGGATTAAAATCCTTAGTTGAGCTTGCCCATTGATGTGTATTCTAGGACGAAATGCCCCTCTTTGAGAATGCTGCGCTAACATATCAAGACTATTGGTGTAGTTATCATGGCACTATAAGACAGTATTGATTATGACTTAAGACCTGTATATTGCCCATCAAGTGTTCTACATTCTGAGAGTGTAGATCTAAATTTTGTGCATTCTGGTGTTGGCTAGTGTGGAATACCTATCAGAGCTCTTGGAAAGTTCTAGAGTTTTGTGCTAATCAGTGTCGCAAGTTTTCACTGCCTTTCCTCACTGTGATGTGCTTCATTTGCAGGAAGTTATCCCCATAATAAACTGGGAGACCACGACATTTAGCACTCCAGTTCTTGCAGTTCTAGTCTTTGCTTCTGTGGCTATATTCCCCACCCTGCTCATTCCATCAACCCCTTCCTGGTGGGTTGCTGGAATGACATTTGGCTATGGCTATGGTTTCTGCTGATTATATCAGGAGTTATTGTTGGTGTATCGCTTCCTATTTCATTGGCTCTCTCTTCCACCGCAAAATTCAAGTAGTATCTTCATTATTCGTTTGACATACACATGAGTGACGTAAGTTATGACACATAGATATTCTTAGTGCTTTCATTCTTGTTTTACATTACCTTGAATTCCATGCAGACCTGGCTAGAAAAACATCCCAAGAGAGCTTCCTTGATTAGGTCAGCTGGCAGAGGAAATTCTTTTGATCAGTTTTCGAGCTGTTATTTTGATCAGGATATCTCCATTCCCTTATATTTTATATAACTACTGCGCTGTGGCGACGAATGTGAGATACTTCCCCTACATTCTTGGGTCGCTGATTGTGTCGTGCCAGAAATATTCGTTGCAATTTACACGTAATCCCTCTCTCTCTCTCTCTCTCTCTCTCTCTCTCTCACACACACACACCGCGCGCGCACACACACGGCACGCACGCACGGGACACTTGCAGACATGTCTTACATGAAGTTTAAGGTTATTCAAACACTGTTTAGCACATTTTTACCCACTAAAATATATGTTCCTTATGCGTGCTTCTGGAATTTTCATGTTTGTTGTCATTTCAGACTTCATAAACCTTATATGTGATTTTCTAGTTCAAACTAAATCTATTTTCATATCACTTGGTGCTTTTCAGTATATTATGTAGTGGTGAACAAAAAAAATTATTAAATTTTTGGTTAGGGAAATAATTTGAGCTTGACTGTCTGCATGTGCTTGGTTCTAGTATGCTCCTTACATGTGGTGCCTCAGACTCTCCGGATTGCAATAAATTTGAAGCATAAAGAAACCTATTCTCTTGTATGTAGTCATTTTATCATTCGCACTTATGGATGTAACTTTGGTCGCAGAGGGATCCTGATAAAAGCTCTTGCTGATGCTTCTCAACGATCAGCGCTCACTATCTGCTCCCCAGATAATCTTTAATGTGCTTGGCTTCTTGGGGACAGTTGTTACCACGATTATTTCACTGTTTATGCCAAAAGGCAACTCAAAACAATCCAGACAGAAGTGGAGCCATTACTAGAATGAGATGGTTCCTGCACTGGGTTGCAATGCAAAAATTGCGCTCAGAGCATGCTTAAGGTGGCACATCTGAGGGCAAATATACTGCAGGATGAGGTTCAATTTATTATGGAACTTCAATCTGTTGTGAAGTTGATTCGTAATGTAAATGGTGTCCCGAGTAACAGTATTGGTTGGGACTCGGGACTGGTATATCTAACATGATTCTACTTTCTGGATCGAGCATAGGGGGAACTCTTCATGTTCAAGATTTGAATCACTCGATACTCTGAAACAACGGTGATATGGCAAGAACCTGATCTCCCTGTTGCCAATGTAATGCCTCGTCCATTGGTAAGCAGGTTCTTTAATTTTCTGCCGTATAGGGTCGAATCTGTTTAAGAAGTTGAAACCAATTCATGCAGATTTTTGTCTGTATATAAGAATATCAATCTGATTGACTTGGACATTCTTGTGGTTACCGTTTACCGACCTTAAGGGCAAATTCCTACAGATAGTTCCATTTTGGCCGTGAATCATATCTTTGTTCTTATCATTTAGAGGATGATTAGGGGAAATGGTATACTGTGGCATGGCTCTTCCAAGTTCGGATGGTCGGTCATGTGGTAGGTCCTGGAGTCTGATGTTTGTGCATTCGAATTTTCACCATAAATCCCAACAATTATCACAAATTTTTCATAAACATTTAGAGAAATTTGAATATAATAGTTGGTGGCAAATGAGTGGGTTGGGCCGAATTTGGATGGGTCATAATTGGGTATGAATGAAACGGATCAATTTAACTCAGGTGGACCAATTTGGTCCAATGCAACTTACATGACTCGCAGCTGACCGTGGTTGAATCCTAATTCGCTCATCTAACTCATGTCTTAAAATATATAATGTACACTTCAGCAAATATGAAAAAGTAAAAATGGAAAAAATATATGCAATTTTTAATTAATTAAACAGTAGGAAATCAACAAAATATAATGCAAAGTTAAACGAACAGAAAATTGAAACATGCTTAAAAATTTAATGAACGAAATATAAAAAGGATTCGATCCAATATATATAGGCTACGTCGTTGCAGATCATATATCTGCAATGATGCATATCTAAGACATCGATACGAGACTACTGCGATGCTGGCGCGGTCTCTGTGTCCCCTTATTTGCCACCACCGGCGACCTCAAGGTGGCGAACGCAAGTGCCAAACACCGTTTGTGGGAGTGGGAAGTGAATGCAATGACTATGTGGAGAACGGTCGACGAAGGGAGCGATGTCATGGCTTGAGTTGTTACCATTAGCGACGTTTCCAGTGCCGGCAAGGTCTATTGCTTGTTCGATGTAGCCAGCAATGGTGATGCCTTCATTTATGTACATATTACATTATTACTTTGAATTATTAGTTTATATTCATGTGATATCACGTCATGTGATGTGGGGTCTACTTCATAAATCAGTTAACACAGACACGAGTGACCATGTAACGTAACTACGCGCTTTCATACTCGTGTTTAAATTTCGCTAAGATATAGTAGATTGGATGGATCGACGTCAATTTTCACCAATCTTTTGAATCAGTCGCATCCCGTATCATACCGTGCCAAATTCTGGTTTATAAATTTCGAGCTCAGTAAGGCCTGTCATCTCGCAAGATCATACTTAAAACGCGATGTAGAAGCTGGACTGGGCCTTGAAAGGTTTGTTTATTAGCCAAAATGGATCCATGTTCGCCTAACATACCAGCGAGGACCTTTCGTGTAAATTACGACATGATTTTTCACATTCGTTCAGATAAGTTTACTTTCTCATATCGGTAGGTAAAGTTCCATCCGTCGCGAGGTCCACAACATTCTTATTTTGAAGCTTGGTAGGGGAAATGCCAGTTGTCCCGGTACTTGCCGAGTTGAGGCGCGTTGTTGCTTCAAAATATGGTGCTTGTTAGGAAACAGTGAATTGGGAAAATGGAATCGAATTTTGAGTTGTGAATACATTATCTTTAAGGAACTATTTGCCTCGCAACATTGCTAATGTTTGCCGGCAAAAATCCCCCCAGATTGTAGGTCTAATATTTCGACAAGAACTTTCAAAGGAAAAGAATTGCGAAAAAAAAATACGAACTTATATATTAAATTAATAACTGCAACTCCTTCGTGATTGTGACACTGATTCAACAATACACAATAGTTATTTTACAATTATAAATTCGAATTTCGATGATTAAATAAAAAATAATTCTTGATTTTTGCCGATTTTGATTAGTATTGAGGTTCGGCCTGCTTAGCCCATTGTCATACTTATAAGTAGGGGTGAATAAAAAAAATCGAGATCCACCCAAATCAGATTGGATCGTACACAACAGGCTGATTGTAAATGGTAACTGATGGGTATCGATTCAAATTCTCTGAAATCGGTAATTGTAGATTGGGTTTATATAATTTCAAGTGAGAACTATCCGATCGAACTGGACCTATTTATATAATATAGATATATATTTTTTCAATTGAAGCTAAAACCCTCAAATTTTCAATCACCTGCCAGGCCCAACTCGCCTCACCTAGATTCACACACGCCGCACGAGCCAAAAAGGAAAAAAAAACCTTAGCCTCACTTTGCTCCCTCTCACTCTCAGTCTCATCTTCAATTAGGGCAAAAGTACACCCTAAGTGTCAAAACTTGTGTACGGCGTTCACTTTGGTGCCAAAACTTTCAAATCGTTCACTTAAGTGCTAAGTTCGGAGAAAAGTGTGCACTTCAGTGCCAAGTCCGATCAGAAGTATAGGTGGCATGTCGGAAAGTCTATGTGGAGTTTTTACATTAAAAACTTTGGATGACGTGGCTCGCCGGAGGCTGAGTCAGCAATTTGAAGATCAAAACGACGTCGTTCATTTCGCTTCGCCCATAAACTCCTAAATCCCCAATTGAACCCCAAATTGAAAACCCTAACCGGCTGGCCCCCAAAGCAGAGCAGAGGAAGAATGTGAACAATGGAATCAGTTTTGGTTCGCCGAGCCACTCGAAATTCGGCGACTATTTCTTCCGATCCCCTCGTCATATCATTAATGTAAGTGCATTCCAAAGGTTTGCGTTCGTCATCAATTTTGTTGTCTGCGATGATTTTTGCTAACTGATGTTCATCTTCTTTCCTTTTATGGTCAGAAAACAAGTGATTTGTCATTTTTTCTTTGTTTTCTTATAGCTACATAAGCTTGAAAGTCGTAAAACAACCCATACTTCAAAATGGACGGAAGGAGCTTCAGTAGCAGCGCAAATTCGTTTCGACCAGTTGAAGAAGATGGCGAGGTTTACTGTTATTGTGGGTTACCTAGTCCAAGAAGAACATCTTGGACTCGATTGAATCCAGGGAGAAGATTCCATGGATGTGGCAGGTATAGAGAGGGATCCAAGTGCAAATACTTCAAATGGGTAGATCAAAAGTTATTCGGCCGAGCCACAGAGGTGATATTGGAGCTTCTTGAAAAACGACATGAACCTCCACCTGCATTCATGGACGAGGAGTTGGACGAGGTTGATTCAAGGGAAGCTGAGATGAACGCTGCAAAATCTGTGACCAATCAAATGAAGAAGGAAGTGTCAATGCTGAAAAGACAAAGAAAACATTATCGAGTGTTAATTGTGTTTTTGTTCTGTTGTGTAGCTTATTTAATGGTCAAGTGTAAGGTGTGTGATGAGAGAAAGTTTCTCAGTCTACCGTAAGTGAAGATCACTTGGACATATACTTGTATTGGATAATGTATAAGTAAGGGCTAATTTTGTGTGGATGCAGACGTTGCTACAGTATTTTGTTGGAAATGGAAGGTTGTAATTGCAGTATTTGCTTAGTTTTTGCTCAGTTCTTGGACTATATGTATTGTCAATCTCTATACACTTAGTTTTTGCTTCACTTGTTCGGTTTGGTGCAAATGTGGCTGCTGGTATGCTGCAAATGGGCTCCTAATTTGCTGCTCGGTTGGTTTGCTGGTTTGCTACATTTGCAAACCAGGAAATCTTGGTGGTTTGCTGCAAATATTGGTGTTTCACTTGTTAGAATTTACAGGTAATTGGGTCGGTGATTTGTTGCAAATCCTACTTCCCATGGTTATTATTTAAGTGTCATATAGTTGGAAATGGAAGGTTGTAATGCAGATGTTTTTGCTCAGTTCTTGGACTATTTCATGTTCAATCTTGCTTAGTGTTGACACTTGATTTTTGACCAATTTTTATTTTCAAATTTTTTTAGAAAATCCATAAAAACTCAGAAAATTGAAAAAATCAACTTTGAAAACCTTGGCCAAGCCTAGGGAACCAATTTTGAACAAAAAATAATTTTTCATATTTTCGGCTTTTTTAATATTTTTCAGAAATTAGGAAAATAATAGAAAATTAATAAAAAATAGTATTTGAGGCCAGAAAATTACCAAAAAATAGTCAATATTTTTTATTCAATTTTCCCTTCATTTTGGATGAATAAATTTTGAAAAATTAGTTCTGAAATCTAGGGTTTCTTTGTTAATTTCATTTTTCAGAATAATCAAATAATTCTAGAAATTCCATTTTAGCTCTTTAATTTTCCAACTTTACATTTTTAGAGTCGTGTCATCCTCCTCTACCTTTCAAAATTAAAATTCGGTCCAAAAACCCTCAGAATTGCCCAATTTCGCTGAAAAGGACCAAAATGCAATTTCTGATTTTTCAAATTAGTCCCTAAAATCACTAAAAATGAAATTAAAAATTTTCTGGGGACTGAATTGAAAATAGGGCGACATCACCCCCTAGATTTCGACCTTCTGAATCCATTGGTTGCGTTAATTTTTGCAAAAAATGCCATTAGGACTTTGGATTTTGCAAAATGGGTTCTCGGGTCAAATTTAGAAATTGGGTTTTTACATTAATCTTTGGGTTAATTGACATGAAATGTCATTTTCCTAATGCATTTGATGCCACAGAACTCAATTTTGGGGTTTAATTCGCCTAATTTTGACTTTTGGAGGGTTAATTTGAGAAAATTAGATCAACCGGGTCAGTCGGGTCGGGTCGGATCCGACCCAACGACCCGGTCAATCCTCCTGAGTCAACAGACCCAAATCAGCTTCTTCCTCGCGCGAAAAATCCTCAGGCGAATTTGAAAGTCCCTAACCGAGAAGATTTTGGGCAAGATATCGAGGGATTTCGAAAGAATTTGGTTGAAGATTTGAATGGATTTGGGAGGAGGCAATCCCGGGGAGGTTAGGCTGCTGATGGTCGGGCTTAAAAGGGACGAAAAACTCAGATTGAGGGGACTTTTGGCCGGAGAAAATAGTGACTGTAATTGAAAAATTAGAGCGATCGAGAGGAGAAGAAGCTGTGGAATTACTCGGGGAAGGTAGCTGAAGCCTTGAGGAAGAGACCGGGGCCAGTTTCAGAGTCTGCCGGCGCTAAAAAACGTGAGTTCCTCTTTCGAGCTAAGCTCGGCCCTCTAATGGCAACTTCCTAACCTAGCCATAATTCTTGCTCAAATTGTGTGCGTTTTGCTCCTCCCATGTCACTGACCCTATTCCCGTCTTCTTTTTGCATCAATTCCACGCATAAACCTTGAGCCGAAACCGCAAACTTAGCTCACCCTGTCACAGCTCGATTAGGATAACCTGGCGATCTAGGGCTTAATCGGAATCCCAGGTAAGTCTTCTCGACCCTCTGTGATGCTCTCCTGCGAGTTTATTGCATTGTTATGCTCCAGATTGCATGATTGAACCGCCATGGATACTCACTGTAATTGTTTCGATTACTCTGATTGAGCCAATAGATCTGTTTAGGTCTCAGATATATTAGCCTGGAGTCGAATGCGAATCGATTGGCGGCGGAATCGACTTGATCGGAGTCATTTCCACCGTCGGATCGTCGCCGTCGCACCTCAGCCGTCCGTCTCACCCTGGCCTGACGAAGAAGATGATGCACAGTCGGCATGCCACGTGGGATTCTGACCGGGTCAAAGGCCACGTGGCTGCTGAGTCGGCATAATCCAGAAAAATAATAATAAACGGGTGTAAAAATGGAATAAATAATGAAAAATAAATGGACGGCTGGGATTAGGTCTAGGTTCTGATCCGGATCGTAGATTTGGTATGAAGAACGGACGATCAGGATTATGACACGTGGTAGATTATTAGCCGTAGGATTAGACTCAGCGGAAATATAAAAAATAGAATAAAAAATCTGAAAATTTTGAAATTCAAAAATATGCTTAAAACTACGTCGTTTTAGCTTGCTAGGTTTGAACTCCGGGTCGGGTCGGTTAGTGGGCCTGGTCCATTCGACCCGGTCCGAAAAATAATAATAAAAAATTTCAGAAGATTAAATAAAGAAATAATAAAAAAAAAAGAAAATCAATGCGGCGTCGTTTAACCTAGGGTTTAGGTTTGGGCCTTCGGGCCGGGCTCTCGGATGGGCCGGGTCGACCCGACCCGGTCCAAAAAAAAAAAAAGAAAATAATAGAAAATAAAGGAAAACAATAAATAAATAATCAAATAGAAAATAGAAAATAAAAATAAAAAAATTCTGAAAAATCCTGTTAAAATTTTTAAAAAAATCCGGAAATTATAGGAAAATGAATAAAAAATATAATAGAGAAAATAAATAAATATGAATCAATAGAAAAATCTAAAAATTCGTAGAAACCATTAAAATTTGGAAAAATTGTTAGAATATATAAAAAAAAATATTTGGAAAAATAGGAAAAATGCTAGAAAATAAAATAAAAATTCTAGAAAATATAGAAAATATTCCAAAAAATAGGGAAAATCCTTAGAAAATTCTTAGAAAGTCTAAAAAATTCCAGAAAAATTACAAAAAAATTCGGAAAAATCATAGGAACTCCTAAAAATCGTGAAAATTAGGAAAAAACCACATTCAACTGGTTTGACCTAATTTCACATTTCCGGCTTCCCGAACCTTCTAAAATGACCATTCTGCCCTTCTGGTCAATTTGACCCAAATCATTCCGAACCATCCCAAATCATCTTCAAACCCAATTGGTGTATTTTCCAGACTTCTAGGACTTCCCTCTGTTTTGTATTTGACTTGACGTGATATGTTTGCTTTCTGATTTGACTTTCTTGATTGCGCATTTATTTTTCTGGTTGTGATTGATAGGCTAGTTTTCCCACCTGCATGAACCCATTAGGCTTCCAGTGCCTACCTTACCCAATCCCGCCTGCATAAACTCTTTAGATTAGGAAATCATTCAACTTAGGTACCGAAAGGGGGTCGACTTACAGGTTGACGTAACTAAGTCCCCGAACCCATTTCTCTGGTTTTCGCAGAATCGAGCGATCTCTCCCAATCGTTCGATGGGGTTTCCAATCATACCCTCCAATAAATGATTGGTGGCGACTCCTATGGCATGCACACTATTCACATGTCACCCGACCGCACTAAGGTCGACCTCGGTTTAAATTTTCCTAACGCGATTTGGTATGGGCTTGGGAGAGCCCGAGCTAAGCCCAAATACCCAATGGGCCCGGCAATCCATTAGCTCCCTCGGGATTCCGGAAAATCTCGGGAGGGTCGCGACACTTAGTTTTTGAATAAATGTTTGCTGCAAATGTTGCTGCTGGTATGCTGCAAATAGGCTGCTGGTATGTTGCAAATGTTGGTGAATTGGGTTGGTGATTTGCTGCAAATCCTATTGTTATTATTTAAGTGGCATAATTTGCAAATGTTGAACACTTAAGTGCCAGTCGGGGGTAAAAAGTGAGCGATTAAGTTCCAACTATCTCTAAAAGAGATCACTTTAGTGCGAAGTTATTATCAAAGTGATCACTTAAGTGCTAAGTTGTCGTGAAAGTGATCACTTCAATGCTAACTTATTATAAAAGCGTTCACTTAAGTACATCATCAAAACTTGCAATACCAATTTGTGCACCAGCAACTTGCTGATATAACCTGACTTGCAATATCTGACCATAATGCACCAACAACTACAATTGTGCACCAGCAACTTGCTTGGTGCATTGACAATATGCACCAGCAACTAGCTGGTGCCCCAAAATAGTACCAAATGCACCTTACATAATGCACAAGTTACTGCCGCATTCACAAGTATACACCATGAACTAGCTTGGTGCACCAAAACAGTATGCATTCACCATTTTTGACAACAGCAGAATTCACAGTATTCACAGTATGCACCAAAACAGAATTCACAGTATGCATTTACAGTATTCATAGTTATGGTGTTGACAACAATGGTGGCAAGCACAACCACCATAGCAATGTAAATAGGAAAAACATAATTGAAAATTTTCACATTGTTCCATTGACATAGTTTTACATAAATTGAATTAACAGCCATGTCCTTCCTAGTAAATGTCCAACACAAAGACAATGTGGTTCCCAAAAACTAATACTAACTTATGAACTCCCCTCCTAATCAGTCAACATTGACAACCCCAGCTCCTTTTCCTTTTGATGACTTTTTAACTTGGTTCATAAGCCTAGCACTCTTTCTAGCAGGTTGTGGTTCTTCAAGTGGTCTTTCAAGGCTTGGTTGAGGTAAAACCCTTGCTGGCCTCTTTCTTGGTTGCTGTTTCTGAGCTGCAACTGTTGTCTTCTTTGTCAATCTCTTTTTTGGTGCAGCGATTGACTCTTGGGTTGGGTTACGTTCAGAGATAAGCATCTCTGAGCTTCTCCCAGGCTACAATAATATAAAAGCATAAGCAAATGGGCTTTAGAATTGCAAATGCAGTAAATTAAGTGCACAATTCCTATCAAACTTACATGCAATATAGTCATTCCAGTGCGTTCATCCTGGAATAGGCCATAACCATATTCCCTCAACCTCTTACCAAGAGCCCCTCTTGTTCGTCGTGGAAGTGATGGCTGCGCAGCAGGTTCTGTTGGCCCTTGAGGAGATGGTGGTAGCGGCGGCTGTGCAGCAAGATCTGCTGGTCCTTCAAATAGTGGTGGTGGCTGGGCAGCATGCCCTGCTCTTGCCCTTTTTCTGACCTGCAGTGTCAAAACAATATTAGACTACTGGCCATAAAATAAGAAAAGCTGACACCGTGTAACTTACTGGATATTTTCTCCTTTGTTCAACTGTAGACTCAGTATGCTCCTCTGTTAGCCCTTCATCTGGTTGCACAACATGCCCTATTGTTGGCACTTCAATTGGCTGTGAAACATGTCCTTCTGTCGGCCCTAGAGGTGGTGGTCGCGGTAGTTGTGCAGCAAGTTCTACTGGCCCTTCAGGTGGTGGTGGTGGTGGCGGTGGCGGCGGCGACGGCTGGGTAGCATGCCCTGTTCTTGCCTTTCTTCTCACCTGAAGTATGGAAACATGGTTAGACAAATGGCCATAAACAAGATAAACAAACAAACAATGTACAACTTACTGGATATTTTCTCCTTGGTTGTTGAACAGTAGACCCAGTACACTCTTCTGTTGGCCCTTGACGTAACTGTACAGCATGCCTTCCTGTTGCATTTCTTCTCAGCTGAAGTGTGGAAACGGGGTTAGATAAGTAGCCATAAAATAAGATAAACAAACAATGTACAACTTACTGGATATTGGCTCCTCGTTTGTTACTTGGCTCTTGTGTGGGATCTGCAGTAAACTGTTGCTTCCTTAGTTCACAGCCTTTCTTATTGTGACCTCTCTTATGGCAGTACGAGCACGTCATCTTTACACCAGCCTTAGTCATCCGTTGG
>JAGVVM010005050.1:0-18774 GCA_019149425.1 Psidium friedrichsthalianum
TTTTTCTGATCAATCTTAACTAGATTCAGTGCGTGCCATCAGGGTAACAAATGAATAAAAGCAGGGCGAAAATGCAAATGGCGAAGTGACTGAGATTTTTCTTTTTTTTTTGTCATAAAGTGACTGGGATTTTCGACCAATGTCTTGAATCTTTTCAAGGGTACTCTCGTATTAATGACCGTTTGGGAAGTTAGCAGCTTCCAAAATATTTATTGCCCGTTGGCGCCCAACTCTATACCCAACTAATCCCTCCATTTCATTTAATGCCTCTCTCTCTCTCTCTCTCTCTCTACACATGACTCCAGCTCACCAATTTTTCGTTTCAGCTTGGTGAGCTACATGCAACTCCTCTTGTCTTCCCAATGACTCGCTCCAATTCACAGTCACAGCCGCAGTCTTACCATGCACCAGAGCTTTAGTTGGTTCTTGCCTTCTGGGTCCAGCAATGGGGTCTTGAAAAAGAGAAGAAACAGTCAAGTTTGTAAGTGGGAGAGCGTTATTAGGATCACAAAGTAAACGACCCTTTATTGGACGGCTCGACTTTGGAGTTACCGACACGGAAAGGTCGGTTTTTTTATCCCCCCTTTCCCAGCAATATTTTAGTGGCATTTTGTGGATTTTCGTCGAGGCTTTGTAGTTGGGTAGATGAACGAACTTAAGAAAACGGAGATACCAAAGGCGTGAGGCAATTTGCTTTCGTCCGCTGCGAGATGATGGACTCAAGCTCGTGTGCTTAAAGTATTCTGCGGAATCTGTTCTCACTATAAGTAATTGCCTTGAATTCGAGTAGCGGAAAAGAAGAGAGAGAGAGAGAGAGAGAGAGAGAGACTCCGGTTTGGTTGGTCAGAAAATCTGAGTGGAAACATGCAGAGTTAGTTTGAGTTTTGGTGTAGAATATACAACCAACAAGATTTCATTCTTCTGATAAACGGCGAAACTCGGAAAAAGTGGGGAAATCTTGTGGGGTTTCAAGCTGGGGGTTGTGATCATTCATTTGGTGGAAGACCGTTGTTGAGAGAAGCATCTGCATAAAATCGTTTTGCAGTGTCTGATTGTTGTGGACTTAATGCAAGCATCGAAACAATAGTAAGAACTGGTGAGACATACAAGCATTTCCCGGGGTCACGCCTCTTCGATATTGCCAAAGGTCTCAGAAATTAAGGTGGTGCTGCTACTGGTCGATCTGTTGATTTAGGAGCTGTATTGTATCAACTCTTTGGAAGAAAATGGTGGGTAGTGTCCAGAGAGTTGCTCAAAATGGATGCTCAAATGGGTCCATTCACAATAATGGGAATGGTTTGGAGGAAAAACTCGACGAGCTCAGGCGTCTTCTCCTCAAGGCCAATGGCGATCCGTTGAGAATTGTCGGTGTGGGGGCCGGTGCTTGGGGCAGTGTTTTTGCCGCTCTGCTTCAAGATAGCTATGGCCAATTTCGTGAAAAAGTTCAAATCAGGATATGGCGAAGGCCCGGCCGGGCCGTGGATAGAGCCACGGCTGAACATCTCTTTGAAGTCATAAATTCAAGGGAGGACGTCTTAAGGAGGTTGATACGACGCTGCGCATATCTGAAGTACGTCGAGGCTAGACTTGGCGATCGTACTCTGTTTGCCGATGAGATTCTGAAAGACGGTTTCTGCTTAAACATGATCGATACGCCTCTCTGTCCCTTGAAGGTGGTCACCAACTTGCAGGAGGCCATTTGGGATGCCGATATCGTGGTGAATGGGTTGCCTTCCACGGAGACGAGTGAGGTGTTTGAAGAGATCAATCACTATTGGAAGGAGAGGATCACGATGCCCATCATTATTTCTCTGGCGAAGGGCATAGAAGCTGCATTAGATCCTGAACCTCATATTATAACTCCCACCCAGATGATCAATCGTGCAAGTAAGAGTTACCTCCTTCGAGTTAGAAATTATCCATCACCCTCCCTTTCTCTGGATTGCGTTGTGAAGGACTTTGCTGTCTTGCTGGTTTGTGTGTAGAACTCTGTTTTCCTCCTAGTCTAGCCAACTCTGCTTCGGCAAAAATATAGGAAGGGAATCATGAAACAGAATAGTTAGAAACTCGGATGCATCCTGTTTGTTTAGGCCATTAATGAATACTTCCCTTCCAACGCTGAGCATCATCACTTAACAATTTGAGTTTTCACTCCATTAATCTGTTGCATTGAAGTTCAATTTTGCTTATTTAGCCTAGCTTTTACAAATGGGTGGTAGCATTCATCTGCTTTCTAAGCATTTATGTTATCCGCATGCTTGGCAGCTGGAATCCCCACAGAGAACATACTTTATCTTGGTGGACCGAATATTGCCTCTGAGATTTACAACAAGGAGTATGCAAATGCTCGAATATGTGGATCCGACAAATGGAGGAAGCCTCTCGCGAAATTTTTGAGACAACCCCATTTCATAGTGTGGGACAATAGCGATCTTGTCACGCACGAGGTCATGGGCGGCCTCAAGAATGTCTATGCCATCGGAGCTGGTAATTTGCCAATAATCAGTAGCTGTTGTACAATGCAATTATGTTCATAGCATCACCATCTTCGATACATTCATTTTAAGAACCGCCGGCATTGCCTTCCTTCCATGCTGAAATTTTTTCCAGGAATGGTTGCTGCTCTTACCAATGAAAGTGCCACCAGCAAATCGGTGTACTTTGCACATTGTACATCGGAGATGATCTTCATGACCCATTTGTTGGCGGAAGAACCGGAGAAACTGGCGGGGCCTTTGCTGGCCGACACATACGTGACATTGTTGAAAGGTCGAAACGCGTGGTATGGGCAGATGTTAGCCAAGGGGCAGCTGAACCTGGACATGGGAGATAATATCAGCGGGAAAGGAATGATTCAGGTGTCCGTAGTTTGCGACCTTACGGTCTTAACGCAATTGTCAGCTTACACATTAACTCTGATGATTGGGTCCATTTAATAGTTCCTGTAGGTTGTGTATATATTTCGCCGAATTTCCATCTGTTAGTATATGTTTGATTCAGCTATTGCCTGACTTCGATATGTTGATTTCAGGGTGTCTCAGCTGTCGGAGCCTTCTATGAACTATTAAGCCAGTCGAGCTTAAGCTTGTTGCATCCCGAAGAAAAGAAGCCTGTTGCTCCTGTTGAACTATGCCCTATCCTGAAGACACTCTATAAGATTCTGATAGTGAGGTACTTTCTGTATTGCGACTAATGCCTTGTATCTACACAGAAAAATTGTCTAAAAAGTCTTAAACTTATTGCATTAAACTTATTGCACTTTCGCTAATTTAGTCATAACCCTTGTGCCAACTAAGTTCTAAGCCTTTTGACGATTTACCAATTTAGTCATTCCGGCAAATTTAACTGAAAATTGCTGACGTGATTTTTATTTTTAAAGTTTGAACGTTGGCTATCGTACATGGCACAATCGACATTGTCGTGCAATTTTTTTTAAGTTCTTTTATTAAATTTTTATCTTTTTGGGTGAGGGCTGTGAGCCTTGCCAGTGGTTGGCGAGGGTCCCCAACCCTCAATCGCTGGCTGGCAGCCCCCACCCATCCCTCAACAATAAAAAAAGAAATTTAGAACAATTCAAAAATTTCTAAAAGTTTCCACGTCAGCGTCGATTGTGGCACATATGATATTCTATGTCCTCATCAGCACTTTCCGGTCAAAATAATTAGTTAGAAGAACTAAATTGATAAATTGTTAAAAGGTTTAAGACTCAATTCATAGAATTATAAGATTCAGGATTGAATTGATCAAAAATGCAACAGATCAAAACTTTTTGGACAATTTTCTTGTATTTATTCTGATGTTACAGTTCAATGTCTGTTTACTCTCTTGCGCATATGCTATAATCCATTTCATTTTGCAAGCTGACTAATCTCAGCTCCCTCCAATCATTGAATCCTTTCTATGAAATTCACTTTTGTGTGGTCGCCATTTGCCAGGGAACAACCTGCGCGAGCTATCCTGCAAGCTCTGAGGGACGAAACCTTGAACGACCCTCGCGAACGAATCGAGATTGCGCAGAGCCATGCATTCTACCGACCTTCGCTTCTTGGTCAGCCTTGAGCAGCTCGTTCATCCGAGAGAGCGATGATAAGAAACCAGTGTCCTCACCGGACAGGAGCATATTTGCTAATACCCAAGACATAAATATAATGGGTTTGTAATGAATTTTGAATTAATACATCTACATTTTGATCAACTGGCAGCTCTTGCGCTTTAGCTAGAAGTGGCTGCACAGCTTTCGTGCAGGACTTTTCAGTCTTTTCAAACCCTTCTCAAATGAAGATGGAACTTTTTATCTCCATGTTCCCAAGGATTAAATCTGCTTAATAGGTCGGCTTGCGTTACTTTGATCCTGAACAGAAGGGCCAGAATCGAGTCGGATCCAACCAGTCTCATGGCCAAAGAGCAAAACTATCATCACATGTCGCAAATGATCAATAAAATTGATCAACTGGAACTCGCCGAGAGTCACCCAATAGCAGTAGATAACCAGCAGTTGCAGATGACCAGTAGATCAAGAGAAGCGTTGTCTAGAAAAGGCCATCTCTTTCCAATGGGTAATATTTAAGTCGCACGCACGGTTAAAGATTTTTAACTCTCACCATGAATAAGACAATGTGAGTGTTGAAAACAGAATTTCTCTGTGCTCATTTCCGCTCGCGCTGCATAGTTAGTAGTTACCATTAAAGCTTAACCAGCTTTAACCAAACGGCGCCTGTAGGCCACTCTCCCTGCTTACCTCAAGCCAAAACTGAAAGCTAGCTGAAGGAGTTCTTGCTACAAACTCTGCCTGATTAATGGCCGGTAGCATCCTTTCGCAAAGACAATATATGACATTAACAGAATTGAAAATTTCAAGGTCAGTAGCGACATCAGCTGCACTTTGTCAACATTCACAAACGAAATATACAAACTCCAACTCCAGGACAACACATTGTTTCTACTTGCCCAATTGTACGAAGTACAAAAGACAAGTGATTCAGTACATGAATTTGTGGGGAAAATCTGACATTCTGTGACTATGTAATCGTTCTATCATTTCCCACATGCTTTTTCAGCACATGTGAATACCTATTTTATGTACATCTGAACAAGATGTGTATTAAAGCTTTTCTTACTAAAGTACCTATTACTTTGTCTCACCTGATGTATGATTTCCCGCCCTGGTCCTTTGAAGATGGAGCCAACCCTGCAACGCACACGGATCAGCACAAACTTTCCAAGGTGCAGCTGAAGTTGCAAGAACACCCACAAATGCACATATACAAGCTGTAAGCACACAGCGGATATAAACCAATACGCACCTTTGATCTAGCAACGACCCACTTTATTAGCTATTTGCTCGACCAGCACCTTTTTTTTAAGCTTAGAGTAGTTTCTGAGTTTGTATTCCTTTGCAATGGCCCTCAGATCATTTACCTTCAAACTCTCCAAACTGACTTCAGCAGGGGGCCACAATATCCCCAGCTCGTTGTCTACATCATCTGATTTCTCATGTTTGATCATCAATGGTTCTGCCTTACATCCAGAACCAGATACTTCTGCTTCTAAATCACCCATTTTAACCTGAGCATGGGTAACCCCCATGGAAGTTACTGTGTTTGATGTCTTCTGTCTTTTCCTTTCTTGCTGAGAAACCAAACCTGTGCTAACATCAGGGACAAGAGTAGGATGTTTGGTTTCAGAGTGGATCGCAAGAACAAACTCCTTCAAAATCTTTCCAGTCAAAGGCTTATTTACATTGGTGCACTCATTAACAATTCCGAACATCCTTCCCCCTATGGTGTTTGAAAGGGATGCGCTTGGTGCAGTTTCCACTTGCTGGAATATTTTAGAATTCGATACATTTTGCTCTATTTCCCTCTTACCCTTCTGCTTCTTTGGCATCTTCGACTGGATCAAGTTGGATCTATCAGCAACAGAAGCATCATCCTGTAGTTTGACCGCGGTGGAAACTTGTTCTTCTTCCCCACGATCTGTCTTGATCACATGTTCACTTTTCTGGCCCCCTAGCTTTACCATTGAGGTCAAGGCAGAACTTTCAGTGTCAGCATTTCTGTTTTCCCCACTAACAATCAGAGATGAGCTCGGCAAGGCCTGCTTCTTGGCAAGAGAAGCCCTTGGTTCTTCCCTTACATCATTCAAGGCAATTTTCAGCATTTGATTGCTATATCTTGGCTCTTCATCGGGATTTCTATTGTTTGCTGGAAGTGTTCCTGTTCCAGTGTTACATGTCTTCGCTCTCTGATTGCAATCACCATCATGAATAGAAGGATCTAGAACGGTATACTCAGTGGTTGTATCTGGAGGCTGGACATTGATATGAATAATTGTGTCATTGATGGAGTTGATATTGCGTATAAGTGCTTTTCCGAGAGTTCTGCCCTTCAACTTCCCAAACCCAACGAAAATGATGGAGCAAATGAAGAAATGAAATTCTTACCTCATCAGATTTTGCAGTGCTCTCCTGCAGCTTCAAAGGCTGATTGAAGATTCTGCTCCTATCTATAGCACTACCATTTCCATGTTCAAGATCATCACTAACTTCCAGTTTAGGCTCACACCGCTTAACCATATTCCCATTGTGAGTAGTTTCATCTCTTAGAGCAGACAAACTGGAGCTTTTGATGGTGGTACTTGAGGGCTATGGATAGCAAGAGGAGAAAAGCAGAGGCGAAAGTCAGATAGGCGAACAGTTCCTGTGATCAGACTACAAAGATGATTCAAAAATGCAACAGTGCCATGATTTACGCATTTGAGCTGAGGTAGTATAACAAACCCGAGTAGAGAACTTAAGAGTACATTTTTTAGGTAAGTAATCTAAATGCACTTTTATCTTCCGAAGAAAGAAATTATTCTCTTTTCCTCAGACTTGTCTGATAATTTTAGGGCTGCAACACTACAGTCATGGGACTGTATCCGACCTCGGAAATTAAAGCTTTGGGATGAGGTTCCTTCCGTTGTTTCGCATCTGAATCAGAATGAACAGATGTATCATCTACTGCATCTGTACTGGAACTTTCATCAACTGTTTGCAAAGAAAGTTCATGCTTCTGCGAAAAGCAGTCATCATCAGTCACAAGATGAACTATAAAAGAGTTGGAAGCTGCTGGTAGCTCTATCAGGAACACACAATGAGGATATGACATGACATATTCACATCTGTCAAAAGAAGCAAAAAGGAAACTACAAACCACAAAGGCAGAAATAGTTTTCTTAAGATATTTCCTCATGCTTTGCCCAAAAGAGGTGCCCAGTCAATGTGTTGATTGTAAGATGTAAATAAATATGTGCAGAAGCAAGAGAGTACTTCTTGAAGAGATTCCCTCAGTCATAACAATACAACAGATGTAGCCCAATCAAATATTTATACTCCCTCTTTGATCGAAAGAGGGGGATGCTTGCAGGATTTCTGATGTTACTTGTCAGCCACTAAAATACGAATAGGTGAATAGGGTCAAAAAGAGGATGCTGACAAGTGATACATTAAACTCAACACACTATCATTCTAACAAAGGGCACAGACATACTTCTGATTAGTATAAAAGGAAGATTCACACATATTATTGCTTACTGCTACACAGAAATATAGATATCTCCTAGCTTAATCCACCAAGGAAAAAACGAGAGTACTGTTAAAATTATCACCAATGGTGGATTTGCCGATTATAAGGACTGTTCATTCTTTCGGATCTCCAAGCATGGAAGAATCACAAAACAAAAACGAAGACAAACCTAAGTATTCGTGACATAGGAACTGGAAGCAATTGACAAAATGAATGCGACCCATTAATTTTTGAATGGAAGCAGTTAGACATTGCATCTTTGGCACATCAATCTTATGTCCAAGGAACACGAGATTGTACTCAACAATTACTTTCTCCTCTCTCTCTTTGGATCTAGTTAGGAACATCAGATCCTGGTGCCACCGCAAGCACAGGTTTGGTTGCCATTAGAAGTACAACAATAACAAAATAAGAGCCAAACCTGGTTCTTTTCATGGCAGTGGCTCCTGAGTAGAGCCTTCACCATGTCATGCATTCTCTCAGTAGGTTCCTCATTCACATTTGAATGAGCGCCAGAATCATCTTGATCTCTACACCTCAACCACTTCAGAGATACACAAAAGTAATCGATCTTTTCTTTCAATGCATTGCAGCATATGTTAGGCCATTCTTCATATTCAATACACGCTAGTTCACTTTGCAGGCACACCAGATGCTTTTCTAGTTCATCGATTTCGTCATCAGCCTTCCTTACCAATATTTGCAGCACTTGTACACAAGCCAGTTCATTCGCCGCATTCTCTTCTAGTAGATCTGCAGCCAGCAGACATAGTTGGAATCATAGTTGCACCGTGACTGATGACATAAAGAACACTGCCAGGACTTGCAGAGAAGACGAGGATGAAAACTCACCAACACCATAACCTCCATGGAAGTCATGTTGACACCCAAGTTGCATATCGATGCTGCTCTCTGGTGCACCCGTATAGAAATAATTGAATTATAACAATGCGATGGTACACAAAAGGAGCCTTAATATTGAAAAAAATTATCAAAATAAGTAAAGAGCAGGAGAACCTTGGATGTGGGGTGGATCCCAGAGATCCCATGTCATAATCTCGTGACTGTTTATCCTGGAAAGTTCGCAATTTACCGTCAAATCTTTGTTCTTAACATTACCATTCCCGAAATACTGATGTAGACGAAAGTTCACGAGTCAACACATACACGAAGAGGTTTAAGCAAGCTTACAGGTGCAGATGACATACTACAGCAGCTATTTGCAGATAGATTGGGCATAGGAAATTTATTCGTAGAAATTGTACAACTAGAACACACAACGATTTTTCATGGCCATTGAATAGACAAGCTAAGAAATTTATCCATAGGCTGTCAAGAAAAGCACGTAAAAAGACCAAGAATGTTCGAAAAACCAGCAGAAAAGGTAAAAAGGAAGAGAAGAAATACCCAGTCGGCCGCATCAATGCTGAACATGAAATCACCCACCTGAGAAACCACAATATGCAGGAATGTCACCTTGACAATAAATTAAGGACATGAATATTCCATTCGATCGATGATCCGACCCAGGCCCGAGGCGAATAGCTATAAAAACTACAACAACGACCTAATCAACTCAAGCGAAACAAACCCAGCAAGACCAAGTTAAGAGCATCGCAATCGAAGCAAGGGAATGCCGAAAATTACAAACTCAGAATCGCTGAAGCGAAACTCCCAAAACTCGATCGAACCGAATTGCTACAGCCCTGGAAAAAAAAGCAAGAGCAACCCAGAAGACGAAGAAGAAGAAGAAGAAGAAGGAGATTGTGGGTAAGTGGGCTTCAGTCCCTGCAAGTTCTTGTCGTCAGGCGCAATAAAAGAGGCTGTGCGCGCAATGCCAAAAAGGTGCAAAATGTAGTCTTTGTTAGTGATGGTAGCTTCTAAAAATGTCGACAGATTGCAACAGCTAACGCACGCGATTTCGCGGTAAATGTTGCAAAAAAAAGGATACGCGAATCCTCCGCGCATGTGCGAGTCACCATCTTCGCCAAAATTAGAAGAGAGAGAGAGAGAGAGGAGATGACAATGCAGCACCGTCGAAGACGAAAGCGAGAAAGAAAAGATTGGCGTGAGAAGAGCGAGAGATGGATAACCAGAACAAAGCGCCAAGCAGCAGTACCTTGAAAACGAGAGAGAGAGAGAAAGAGACGCCTGCAAATGAAAGCGATCGACCACCTGCTCCTGCTCTTCCTCGGCTCTCAGGAGGAAGAGAGAGACTGCTGACTGCATTGAAGAAGGTGGAGACAGAGAGAGAAAGAGAGGTGGGGCCCACTTCGGGCAACCTTTTTGGACACATAATCAGCCTACGTGGATGATGTGGGCGTCGTAGAAACGAAAACGGCTTCGCCCCGGCTAAGTATATTAATGAAGGGTCAACACTAGGGAAGAGAGAGATGCGTCACTTCCTCTCTACAGCTCTGCAGCGTCGATCTCCCCCTCTACCCCTCGTCAGCGTCGAGCTTCGTTCAGCGGAAACTGACGTCGTGCTTGTTGATCGCGAGCTTCATTCAGCGGAGACCCTCCCGCGAGCTCCGTATCTCTCGCTAAGGTACGCACCACGCAGTGTTCTTCTGTTAATGGAGGCCACACATATAAATACCCACCAATCTCTCTGTTAGCCATTGCTCTCCGCTCTCACAGCTAATCGTCTCGCCTCCTGATCCTCCGGTGGTGGTGTCTCAAGCGAAGCGAGCGCAATTCCCCGAGTGTCAGACTCGCTTCCGGCTCCTCTAAATTCGTTCCCAGCTCGGGGTTTGCGGCCCCTCTGTCGTCCGGATCCGGTCAGGTATTGGAGGAATGTAACTAATTTGTGGGCGGTTCCTTTACTTCTGCGTGAATTGAACGCTTTTGGTAATGTAGTGGGTGTTTGATTCTGGGTTTGGGTTTGATTGGCTTGAAATTTTCTTCCTTTGATTGGTATTTGTGGTGATTCCTATGAACTGGCGTTTGAGTTTGAGAGGGATCTTAGGAATCTGTTTAAAGCTACAATTGTCACTCTGTTCTTCGTTTCTTTCTTTTTTTTTTTCTGCTTTGTCTTGTTCTTGATTTTCCTGTTTAATAAGCAGATTGTTAGAAAATTTCTTCTCTGCTCTGAAATTGCTGTGGCTTAAATTGTCGGTAATAGTCAAACATTTTGGTCACAAATCTCTTTTTATGCAGTTACGCATCATATCAGAGGCTGCAAATTGCAATTGTATAATATCTTTTTCAAGTCGTCTCTGTCCTGTTCTTATTTTCCTGGGCGTTGTTGTTGGCATCTTTTATCAATTCTAGCAGGTACTCTTGTACGTGTTGGATTTTAGGGGATGCAGTCTGTAGGGTTTGCGATGGTTTCGAGATCAAAACCGTCTCTGAAGTTCTCTGTTTCCATCTCCTAATTTTTCTTGAATCACTGAGTTCTACCCATCTACACAGGACCCATCCCCTGAGTTTGACTATGGCTGTCATCTGGGTCTTTGCTCTTTCACAGAATCAATTTGTTATTAAGGAGTGGTTCAAGAACACTTGAACCTCAGTGAAAAATTTGCAGTTGAATTTGTTGTTTGGGAGGTAGCTGAGCTTGTAGTTACAGTTGGATCATTGGTTCATTTTGGGCATTGGGTGATTCTGCTGCTTCTTAATTGGATAAAGTCTTATGAATGGTTGACTAGTGTTCTTCATGTTCTCTGTGTTGGTTCTGTTGAAGAGTTCTTGTTTTCTTCTTTGGGTTGCTTCTCTCTAGATATTAGCGGGTTTGTATTCCCTGTCGTGTAGTATTTGTAATGGATGATTGAAACCTGATAAATTTGCATAAATAGATTTTATTGAATTACTGATAGGGGATGGTGAACTTCTGTCATAACGCGTAGATTGTCATGAAGTATGTCCGGCTTAGTTTCATTCTATGCATAGAAGAATATCTCCAGTTTTTGTCAAAGAAGAAAACAGAGACAAGATTCCGGGTGCTTTGAGAGAAGATTTAAGAATTTATAAGCTAAGGTAACCGTTGACCCCAAAAAAAAAAAAAGAGAGAGAGAGGCTAAGATGACCCTTTTTCTGTTTGATCTGTCCATTGATGATGCATTCTCAGATAGTCATCCTTCCAAATGTGTTAAGGCGGAGCATATGTAAAAATCAAAACTCTCTTCAAAGCAAAGTCTCCTCTCTCTCTCTCTCTCTTTCTCTCTACACACACACACAAATATATGTAAGTAGCTAGCTGGATGTTATTAGGTTAGATTGGCAATTAAGCTAAAAATCGAAACTTTCTTTGTTTGTGAGAAATAATGAGTCTGAGGTGAGAAAATTCTCTGTCCAAAACCAAGAAAAGAAAAATCAGATGCCCAGTTCCACCGTCTTTATGATTGAAAAGTGAAGTTCCAATCTTCATTCTCACATTAGCATAATTACCGTTTAAAAGTCGTGGAATCACTTTTTTCTTGCTGCGAAAAATATTTTCTATGAATCATCGTACTATGATATGTGAGTAACAGTCATTTTCCGCCTTCTTAATTGGATGGCACCCCTTGGCCCTTGAAAAGTCAAAGCCTCTCATTTTCACCCACAGTCATACTGTGATATTTGTTCCTTTCTGCTTTGTTTGTGTCAGTTTTACTGGAATGTATTCTCAGTGGATTTGATTGAAGAAGGGAGGCCTACATTGATTGTTGCTGATACTTCCACGATGAAAAGAACCCCAAAATAATCAAAAGAGGATCTGTCATATTCGTCAAATTCTATGTTGAGATTTAGCTTGAGTTGGTTTCTCTGATATATAGGCATGTTCTTTCACTTGGGGAGACT
Source organism: Psidium friedrichsthalianum (assembly GCA_019149425.1). Lineage (NCBI taxonomy): Eukaryota > Viridiplantae > Streptophyta > Magnoliopsida > Myrtales > Myrtaceae > Psidium > Psidium friedrichsthalianum. The sequence goes on from JAGVVM010005050.1 coordinate 12,348, forward strand.
CCTTAATTACATGTATGCAATAACCTATTTCTGAAAGTTCAAAATCAGCTTGACATGTATTTCTGATTAGGGTTAGGCTGTACAATTTAGATTCTGACATTCTCCTTACTTGCTGACATATAAGTAAGCATGCAATTTTTTTATAAAGTCGACTTATTTCTGAATGTTCATTCGACTTTATAAAAAAAGATGCATGCTTACTTATATGTCAGCAAGTAAGGAGAATGTCAGAATCTAAATTGTACAGCCTAACCCTAATCAGAAATACATGTCAAGCTGATTTTGAACTTTCAGAAATAGGTTATTGCATACATGTAATTAAGGAGTCTCCCCAAGTGAAAGAACATGCCTATATATCAGAGAAACCAACTCAAGCTAAATCTCAACATAGAATTTGACGAATATGACAGATCCTCTTTTGATTATTTTAATTCTTTTCATCGTGGAAGTATCAGCAACAATCAATGTAGGCCTCCCTTCTTCAATCAAATCCACTGAGAATACATTCCAGTAAAACTGACACAAACAAAGCAGAAAGGAACAAATATCACAGTATGACTGTGGGTGAAAATGAGAGGCTTTGACTTTTCAAGGGCCAAGGGGTGCCATCCAATTAAGAAGGCGGAAAATGACTGTTACTCACATATCATAGTACGATGATTCATAGAAAATATTTTTCGCAGCAAGAAAAAAGTGATTCCACGACTTTTAAACGGTAATTATGCTAATGTGAGAATGAAGATTGGAACTTCACTTTTCAATCATAAAGACGGTGGAACTGGGCATCTGATTTTTCTTTTCTTGGTTTTGGACAGAGAATTTTCTCACCTCAGACTCATTATTTCTCACAAACAAAGAAAGTTTCGATTTTTAGCTTAATTGCCAATCTAACCTAATAACATCCAGCTAGCTACTTACATATATTTGTGTGTGTGTGTAGAGAGAAAGAGAGAGAGAGAGAGAGAGGAGACTTTGCTTTGAAGAGAGTTTTGATTTTTACATATGCTCCGCCTTAACACATTTGGAAGGATGACTATCTGAGAATGCATCATCAATGGACAGATCAAACAGAAAAAGGGTCATCTTAGCCTCTCTCTCTCTTTTTTTTTTTTTGGGGGTCAACGGTTACCTTAGCTTATAAATTCTTAAATCTTCTCTCAAAGCACCCGGAATCTTGTCTCTGTTTTCTTCTTTGACAAAAACTGGAGATATTCTTCTATGCATAGAATGAAACTAAGCCGGACATACTTCATGACAATCTACGCGTTATGACAGAAGTTCACCATCCCCTATCAGTAATTCAATAAAATCTATTTATGCAAATTTATCAGGTTTCAATCATCCATTACAAATACTACACGACAGGGAATACAAACCCGCTAATATCTAGAGAGAAGCAACCCAAAGAAGAAAACAAGAACTCTTCAACAGAACCAACACAGAGAACATGAAGAACACTAGTCAACCATTCATAAGACTTTATCCAATTAAGAAGCAGCAGAATCACCCAATGCCCAAAATGAACCAATGATCCAACTGTAACTACAAGCTCAGCTACCTCCCAAACAACAAATTCAACTGCAAATTTTTCACTGAGGTTCAAGTGTTCTTGAACCACTCCTTAATAACAAATTGATTCTGTGAAAGAGCAAAGACCCGGATGACAGCCATAGTCAAACTCAGGGGATGGGTCCTGTGTAGATGGGTAGAACTCAGTGATTCAAGAAAAATTAGGAGATGGAAACAGAGAACTTCAGAGACGGTTTTGATCTCGAAACCATCGCAAACCCTACAGACTGCATCCCCTAAAATCCAACACGTACAAGAGTACCTGCTAGAATTGATAAAAGATGCCAACAACAACGCCCAGGAAAATAAGAACAGGACAGAGACGACTTGAAAAAGATATTATACAATTGCAATTTGCAGCCTCTGATATGATGCGTAACTGCATAAAAAGAGATTTGTGACCAAAATGTTTGACTATTACCGACAATTTAAGCCACAGCAATTTCAGAGCAGAGAAGAAATTTTCTAACAATCTGCTTATTAAACAGGAAAATCAAGAACAAGACAAAGCAGAAAAAAAAAAAAGAAAGAAACGAAGAACAGAGTGACAATTGTAGCTTTAAACAGATTCCTAAGATCCCTCTCAAACTCAAACGCCAGTTCATAGGAATCACCACAAATACCAATCAAAGGAAGAAAATTTCAAGCCAATCAAACCCAAACCCAGAATCAAACACCCACTACATTACCAAAAGCGTTCAATTCACGCAGAAGTAAAGGAACCGCCCACAAATTAGTTACATTCCTCCAATACCTGACCGGATCCGGACGACAGAGGGGCCGCAAACCCCGAGCTGGGAACGAATTTAGAGGAGCCGGAAGCGAGTCTGACACTCGGGGAATTGCGCTCGCTTCGCTTGAGACACCACCACCGGAGGATCAGGAGGCGAGACGATTAGCTGTGAGAGCGGAGAGCAATGGCTAACAGAGAGATTGGTGGGTATTTATATGTGTGGCCTCCATTAACAGAAGAACACTGCGTGGTGCGTACCTTAGCGAGAGATACGGAGCTCGCGGGAGGGTCTCCGCTGAATGAAGCTCGCGATCAACAAGCACGACGTCAGTTTCCGCTGAACGAAGCTCGACGCTGACGAGGGGTAGAGGGGGAGATCGACGCTGCAGAGCTGTAGAGAGGAAGTGACGCATCTCTCTCTTCCCTAGTGTTGACCCTTCATTAATATACTTAGCCGGGGCGAAGCCGTTTTCGTTTCTACGACGCCCACATCATCCACGTAGGCTGATTATGTGTCCAAAAAGGTTGCCCGAAGTGGGCCCCACCTCTCTTTCTCTCTCTGTCTCCACCTTCTTCAATGCAGTCAGCAGTCTCTCTCTTCCTCCTGAGAGCCGAGGAAGAGCAGGAGCAGGTGGTCGATCGCTTTCATTTGCAGGCGTCTCTTTCTCTCTCTCTCGTTTTCAAGGTACTGCTGCTTGGCGCTTTGTTCTGGTTATCCATCTCTCACTCTTCTCACGCCAATCTTTTCTTTCTCGCTTTCGTCTTCGACGGTGCTGCATTGTCATCTCCTCTCTCTCTCTCTCTCTTCTAATTTTGGCGAAGATGGTGACTCGCACATGCGCGGAGGATTCGCGTATCCTTTTTTTTGCAACATGTACCGCGAAATCGCGTGCGTTAGCTGTTGCAATCTGTCGACATTTTTAGAAGCTACCATCACTAACAAAGACTACATTTTGCACCTTTTTGGCATTGCGCGCACAGCCTCTTTTATTGCGCCTGACGACAAGAACTTGCAGGAACTGAAGCCCACTTACCCACAATCTCCCTTCTTCTTCTTCTTCTTCTTCTTCTTCGTCTTCTGGGTTGCTCTTGCTTTTTTTTCCAGGGCTGTAGCAATTCGGTTCGATCGAGTTTTGGGAGTTTCGCTTCAGCGATTCTGAGTTTGTAATTTTCGGCATTCCCTTGCTTCGATTGCGATGCTCTTAACTTGGTCTTGCTGGGTTTGTTTCGCTTGAGTTGATTAGGTCGTTGTTGTAGTTTTTATAGCTATTCGCCTCGGGCCTGGGTCGGATCATCGATCGAATGGAATATTCATGTCCTTAATTTATTGTCAAGGTGACATTCCTGCATATTGTGGTTTCTCAGGTGGGTGATTTCATGTTCAGCATTGATGCGGCCGACTGGGTATTTCTTCTCTTCCTTTTTACCTTTTCTGCTGGTTTTTCGAACATTCTTGGTCTTTTTACGTGCTTTTCTTGACAGCCTATGGATAAATTTCTTAGCTTGTCTATTCAATGGCCATGAAAAATCGATTGTGTGTTCTAGTTGTACAATTTCTACGAATAAATTTCCTATGCCCAATCTATCTGCAAATAGCTGCTGTAGTATGTCATCTGCACCTGTAAGCTTGCTTAAACCTCTTCGTGTATGTGTTGACTCGTGAACTTTCGTCTACATCAGTATTTCGGGAATGGTAATGTTAAGAACAAAGATTTGACGGTAAATTGCGAACTTTCCAGGATAAACAGTCACGAGATTATGACATGGGATCTCTGGGATCCACCCCACATCCAAGGTTCTCCTGCTCTTTACTTATTTTGATAATTTTTTTCAATATTAAGGCTCCTTTTGTGTACCATCGCATTGTTATAATTCAATTATTTCTATACAGGTGCACCAGAGAGCAGCATCGATATGCAACTTGGGTGTCAACATGACTTCCATGGAGGTTATGGTGTTGGTGAGTTTTCATCCTCGTCTTCTCTGCATGTCCTGTCATCAGTCACGGTGCAACTACGATTCCAACTATGTCTGCTGGTTGCAGATCTACTAGAAGAGAATGCGGCGAATGAACTGGCTTGTGTACAAGTGCTGCAAATATTGGTAAGGAAGGCTGATGACGAAATCGATGAACTAGAAAAGCATCTGGTGTGCCTGCAAAGTGAACTAGCGTGTATTGAATATGAAGAATGGCCTAACATATGCTGCAATGCATTGAAAGAAAAGATCGATTACTTTTGTGCATCTCTGAAGTGGTTGAGGTGTAGAGATCAAGATGATTCTGGCGCTCATTCAAATGTGAATGAGGAACCTACTGAGAGAATGCATGACATGGTGAAGGCTCTACTCAGGAGCCACTGCCATGAAAAGAACCAGGTTTGGCTCTTATTTTGTTATCGTTGTACTTCTAATGGCAACCAAACCTGTGCTTGCGGTGGAACCAGGATCTGATGTTCCTAACTAGATCCAAAGAGAGAGAGGAGAAAGGAATTGTTGAGTAAAATCTCGTGTTCCTCGGACATAAGATTGATGTGCCAAAGATGCAATGTCTAACTGCTTCCATTCAAAAATTAATGGGTTGCGTTCATTTTGTCAATTGCTTCCAGTTCCTATGTCACGAATACTTAGGTTTGTCTTCGTTTTTGTTTTGTGATTCTTCCATGCTTGGAGATCCGAAAGAATGAACAGTCCTTATAATCGGCAAATCCACCATTGGTGATAATTTTAACAGTACTCTCGTTTTTTCCTTGGTGGATTAAGCTAGGAGATATCTATATTTCTGTGTAGCAGTAAGCAATAATATGTACGAATCTTCCTTTTATACTAATCAGAAGTATGTCTGTGCCCTTTGTTAGAATGATAGTGTGTTGAGTTTAATATATCACTTGTCAGCATCCTCTTTTTGACCCTATTCACCTATTCGTATTTTAGTGGCTGACAAGTAACATCAGAATCCTGCAAGCATCCCCCTCTTTCGATCAAACAGGGAGTATAAATATTTGATTGGGCTACATCTGTTGTATTGTTATGACTGAGGGAATCTCTTCAAGTACTCTCTTGCTTCTGGACATATTTATTTACATCTTACAATCTACACATTGACTGGGCACCTCTTTGGGCAAAGCATGAGGAAATATCTTAAGAAAACTATTTCTGCCTTTGTGGTTTGTAGTTTCCTTTTTGCTTCTTTTGACAGATGTGAATATGTCATGTCATATCCTCATTGTGTGTTCCTGATAGAGCTACCAGCAGCTTCCAACTCTTTTATAGTTCATCTAGTGACTGATGATGACTGCTTTTCGCAGAAGCATGAACTTTCTTTGCAAACAGTTGATGAAAGTTCCAGTACAGATGCAGTAGATGATACATCTGTTCATTCTGATTCTGATGCAAAACAACGGAAGGAACCTCATCCCAAAGCTTTAATTTCCGAGGTCAGATACAGTCCCATGACTGTAGTGTTGCAGCCCTAAAATTATCAGACAAGTCAGAGGAAAAGAGAATAATTTCTTTCTTCGGAAGATAAAAGTGCGTTTAGATTACTTACCTAAAAAATGTACTCTTAAGTTCTCTACTCGGGTTTGTTATACTACCTCAGCTCAAATGCGTAAATCATGGCACTGTTGCATTTTTGAATCATCTTTGTAGTCTGATCACAGGAACCGTTCGCCTATCTGACTTTCGCCTCTGCTTTTCTCCTCTTGCTATCCATAGCCCTCAAGTACCACCATCAAAAGCTCCAGTTTGTCTGCTCTAAGAGATGAAACTACTCACAATGGGAATATGGTTAAGCGGTGTGAGCCTAAACTGGAAGTTAGTGATGATGTTGAACATGGAAATGGTAGTGCTATAGATAGGAGCAGAATCTTCAATCAGCCTTTGAAGCTGCAGGAGAGCACTGCAAAATCTGATGAGGTAAGAATTTCATTTTCTTCATTTGCTCCATCATTTTCGTTGGGTTTGGGAAGTTGAAGGGCAGAACTCTCGGAAAAGCACTTATACGCAATATCAACTCCATCAATGACACAATTATTCATATCAATGTCCAGCCTCCAGATACAACCACTGAGAATACCGTTCTAGATCCTTCTATTCATGATGGTGATTGCAATCAGAGAGCGAAGG